>APFE030524193.1:14487-66365 GCA_000404065.3 Pinus taeda | reverse complement strand
TATGTGATTGCTAATCTGGAAAAGATATTGAGCTAAATGTGAAAACTGAAATAAATTGCTAACATACCTAAAATAAATCTTCTATGATAGGATGGCTTTAGAGACAACATAATCTCTTAGTGTACATTGTAACCCAATTACATATCTTTGGGAGACTCAATGCTAGTTATCAAATGGATCTCTGAAGAAATTGCAACTGAGAGCTTTTCCTTACCAACCCTTCTATGCTAATTTTTTGAATCTACATACATGTTTCACATATACATCTATAACTCACATTTATAGGAATACAAATAATATTGTACATAGCCTTGAAGTTGTGTTCAACCAAGGTACCTATTTCAATAATCTAGAATCAACAAAGAATCTCTTATGAAAGGATGACTTTAAAGCTACTTTTTAGACAACATAATTGTTTAGTGTAGCCCAATTACATATATTTGGGAGACTCAATGCCAGTTATCAAATAGATTTCTGAAAAAATTATGGGACAATAGCATGTTGGGATATCAGCATGTTAGGACAACATCAAGTTGGGACAACACTGGGACAACACAATGATTAGGACAACTATGACATGGTGTTGCAAACTCATTGGATAACACAATGATGGGACAACCAGATGTTGGGACATCAACATGTTGGGACAGCAGGGACAACACAATGATTAGGACAACTATGACATTGTGCAGTAGTGGCACAATAGGACAACAACAACATGAAGTATATGGTGGCAACAACATGAAGTATATGGTGGTTGTACATAGCAACATGTTAGGACAGCAGGGACAACACAATGATTAGGACAGCTATGACATTGTGCAGTAGTGGCACAATAGGATAGCAACAACATCAAGTACATGGTGGCTGTACATAGTGGTATGGTACATGGGACAACAGTATTTAGTACAACAAGTTCATGGTGCTATACGACAATAACAACAACAAGTAGATGGTGGTTGTAGATAATGGTATGGTACATGCCACAACAATATATTTATATTTAGTGCATCAATTTCATGGTGCTGCAATAGTATGGTACATGGAAGGACAACAACAACAAGGTGAAACAAGAATAGTGCTAAGTCAAAGTTGAAGAACATATAAGAAGAATTAAGCAACTGTTTCCCCACCTTGGGGTTTGTCACTGGCTAGGGCCACATCTTGTGTTTATGTTTATGTTCTATCTACAATTTACTTTAATGTGATGTGATTGATAATCTGGAAAAAGGTATTGAGCTAACTGTGAAAATTGAAATGAATTGCTAACATACCTGAAATAAATCTTTTATGATAGGATGGCTTTAAAGCTACTTTTACTGTACATTGTAACCCATTTACAGATCTTTGGAGACTCAATGCTAGTTATCAAATGGATCTGTGAAGAAATTGCAATTGAGAGCTTTTCCTTACCAACCCTTCTATGATAATATTTTGAATCTACATACATGTTTCATATATACATCTATAACTCACATTTATAGTGATACAAATCTTATTGTACATAGGCTTAAAGTTGGGTTGAACCAAGGTACCTATTTCAATAATCCAGAATCAACAAAAAAATCTCTTATGAAATGATGACTTTAAAACTACTTTTTAGACAACATAATTGTTTAGTGTAACCCAATTACAAATATTTGGGAGACTCAATGCCAGTTATCAAATATATTTCTGAAAAAATTACAACTTCAAATTTTTCCTTACCAACCTTTCTATAATATATTTTTGAATCTACATACATCTTTCACATATACATATATAGCTCTCATTTATAAATATACACACTGTTTTAAATAAACTTGAAATTTATAAGCATACATATAATGTTTTAAATAAACTTGAAATTGAATTGAAACTAGATATCTAGTTTATTTCAATATTCCAGAATCAACTAATTAAAAAAAATAAAAAAATTCATAAATCATGAATCTAAACTTCAGCATATTCATTGCTATAACTCAGATCGTGTATAATAATCAACGTAACACACTTAAAAAACATAACCATAAACCGTGGACCCCAACTTCAGCATTTTCACTGTTATATAAGTAAAACCAGTAAATCCATAAGGTCATAAAATGTCATGAAACAATGAGGCCTGGTTACCACTGGGTGTAGCTATGGCGACGGAAGTTCTCTTCGGCAAAGGGGGCATGAGAAAGATGTGCGGAACCATTTTGAAATGCAGTCAGAGTGGAACACGTGGGAACATGGTAAACGATGCAGAGTAGGATTTTCATCGCCATCTTCCTCGACAAAATGCAAACCTTCTATGCAAATAGTGCATGTTGGCTTCTCTGCTTCTTCTTCATGGGTAACTTCATCTATTTCAACACGATCACAAAAATATTCCAACATCATTTCAATTAATTCATCTTCCTCATCTGTCTCAGCTTCACGAAACCGTGGATGAATCGCTCGCTCTTCTTCACTTATTTCATCTTCATCGTCTGTTATCACAATTGGATCCGAACGCCTCAGTTCATCCAAATTAAATAACTGGGCATACCTGTTATCTCGTAAGATATTGCCTGCGCCAACCGGATCATCTGTTATGCCATTGCCTGCGCCAACTAGGGCCGGCCCCTCTTGATCATTGAGTGTCCCACCATTTTCAGATCCTTCCATTTTCGTAGCACCAGGGTTTATGAAACGCCAAGAAAAATTGTTCTTTATCAAACGCAACCTAGATCGAGCGTAGCACAAGAGTGATGGTGATATTAACCTTAAACTCAATTCATTTTAGTTACAAAAATATGTTTTCGGGGGGTGATAATAGCGATCGTGATAATAACACTGGAGAATTAGGTGTTTGAAATGGGCAAAACCCTACATTGCCGAGTGATAATAGCGGGTGCTAATAGCGACAGCGATGGAGAACAAAAATATCGACAGCGATGGAGAACCAGGAATTTCGAAAATGTTTCATAATTTTTTTTAATAGTGATAAAATAAAGAAAATTATTTTTTTTTAACCTAATAATTTAAAAATAATCTTTTTTCTTTTTATTTTCATTTTCAAAAGTGTATTATTTTAAATTATTTTTATTATTTTAAAATATTGTTTAAATAATGAATAGTCACTTACTTAATATGGTAAGTGGTTTGACACTAATATTGTCTAGTTTCTTTATGTAAGGGAGGGAGATTTTGTAATAATGAATAGTCACTCCCAATGCTAGTAAAGTGGTAGTAATTCCCTAACCTGAGGGTTTCTTTTGTCCATGGGGATTATAATATTTCAGGAAAAATATGGCATCATAAATGCAAGCATAATATTCTTGTAAAGTAACTTTAATTCCCTAACCTCTAGGTTTCTTTTGTCCATGGGGTTTATAATATGTTTGGAAAATTATGGTATGATAAATGCAACCATAATATCACTTAAAATTCCATGGTGGAAACACTCGTAAGAGCTTTCTTAATCATTGTACTATTAGAAAAATATATGTTTTTAACTTGGGGAAATTCAATGTCAAAATGTAAAAAAATTATTAACCTTGTGTCACTTTTTCATAGGGGACCTCGAGTTGTGTAATGACGTTAACTATAGAATTCACAATATCCACCAAAGGTTTGGAAATTCATGGTTTGGAAATGAAATGGAATTTTGTTTTAACACAAAAACATTTAGGTTAATCATCATTCATGTTTGTCATTTCTTTCTCATACCCACAAGCAGGGCATCATACCCACATGAGGGCTTGTTAGGAATACCACTCCTCATTTGGCAAATGAGTTGAGAGCGTACTTGGGGGTGTACAACCCAAGGCTATTATGATGTAGGTGTTCTACCACATGATTATTCAGGGTCATCGATGGGAAGACGAGTGGGCAATAGGAGGGTTTGATTTAACCCTATATGATTGCACGTTAAGGTTGAGCTCCCTAATGAGATCATAGGGTTGTGATATGCTCTCCTGTGTGTTTGGGTATCCTATTTGTAGATATGGGGTTGTATATGTATAGCTCCCCGATGAGATTTTGGGTCGAGATGTGCTCCTCGATGTGGTTGCAGATTGAGACATGTTCCCTAATGATATTCTCTCTAATGACGATCAATGATAATATTTCGGGTAACATCTCATTGGAAAATATTATAGGTAGTAGGCTAATGGATAGAGGGAGGTAACTTGATCTCTCCTTTGGTAACAAATTCTTCTTCTTCTAGATTCAAATATGTTCAACATATGAGAAGGAACAATCAAGAGATAAGCATGAATAAGCAAAGGATAGATTGAGATGTACAATAATGATTTGTGATGTTGACACACTTTAGATGGACATGGCACAATGCCTACATGACAAAAATGATCAGTGATAATACGTAATGACACTTGAAGATTTTAGAATGGCATATTGATTGATGGACAAATATTAGGAGGTAGAATTCTCCCTAGTTAATAGGGAGAGTTAATTTTTCCAACTGTGGTCAAATTCCACCTTGAAAAACTCAAATGATTGATATTATTATTTGATTAGATTATTTTTTGAGAGGACCAAAATTGACGTGAAGATCACCCAATTTAGTCAAGTGGAATTTGAGTTATGAAATATTTTATTCATACATGAATTTTGGAATCAGTCGGCCCTAATCACATGGGTAACTACTTAGATTGGCCTTAATTGTAAACGGATCCTCATGAAATCCTATAAATAGAAGAGACCTCAAGCTCATTTGGACACATTCTGTCAAACTATCGTCTCTCCTCTTATTGTCATGGCTCGCATAGGTTCAAGAAAAGGAGTTCACTCAAGGGTTCGAAATCACAAGTGTAAGATTCTCTCTGACTTATGGTTTTTGCATCCCCGGACGCTCGCAAAAAAAATAGAAAATTTAATACTTGAACATTCGCTCAGAGGTATATGTGTGCATCTAGGGAGCTTTGGACATTGTCACAATGAGTTATGAGAGCATCCACGGCGTGAGTGTATGATCGGGTTATATTAGTCCCTGAACGCTCACACAAAGTAGTCCTGAGAGCATCAATGATGCCATAGATCCTCGCACAAGAGTCTTATGAGATAGTGTAGGGCTTGAAGCAAGTTTGGGAATGTTTGACCCCACACATTGTCATCGATTTCATCTAGGAGTTTCCAGATCTGTTTTGGACATTGTCATCTAATTAAGCAGAGAGCATCAAGATCTGCTATAGATGCTCAGACAACTCCTCCTCCTTGCATTTAGGACTCATGGATGGGAATTTTTTATTTGAAAGATTCTACTTAGTTATAGTGGTGTTCAGTAGTATTCAAAAGTTGATTATAGTTAGTGACAACATGGTTCAACCATCAAAATCAGGGTTTTGTTTCCAAGCATGATTAGAGTTGTTTCATGGATATCATAATTATTTTGCTGCATAAATGAAGTTATGGATCATTGTATTCTCTTTTGTTGAATTATTTGATGTTGATCTAAGAAGAAGAATATTTGCAAGGGTTTCCCCATAGTGGGTTTTTCCCTAGTCTCAGACCAATCTTGGTGTCTTTATGTGTATGCATTCTTTTCTTCTATTGTTCCTTTATGTTATGATGCATTAATGATGAGGGTGATGTTGTTCTTTGTATATAATTTCATATGCTGATGAATAATGGTGTATATCTAAATAATGTTATGATGATATATGGTGAACTTAATATAGTAATGAAGAAATGTAATTATCAAAGAAAAGAACAATGTACCCCTATTAAAAAATTAACAGAATACACATTTGTTGCTTGACCCTCAGTAATTATAAGAGGGAAAAGGAGAAGTTTGTAGCCCTTTTCCATTGATGTCAAAGGGGGAGAGTAATGTGTGATGGCCCATGCAAAGGAGAGAAATCCATTTGTGGCTCATGATAGGAGAAGTGTGGAAGTAGAATGAGGATTGGCCATTAATGTGGAGAAATAATGAGGTGTTTCCATCAATGCCAAAGGAGGAGATTATTGGACAGTCATTGCCTAGATAGCTATTTGAAATAAGTGTGTTGGAATTGATGTGAACAACCATGGGAGAGGTGTGTTGGACAATTTCCGTTGGCTAACAGTTGGAAAGTCTGTTGGCATTGATGTCAACTAAATTGGCATGGATGTTGGGTGGAAACAGATTTGCTTGATGTTTCAAGCTCTAGGGGAGCTTGTAATACCCTCCTCCCACATTTAAGCATGTTAACTAGTCTACACTAATAAACATGTGATGAGGGGCTACTAAAATCTTATTCAAATCCCCATGTACAGTTAAGGAAGTGGAACCAACACAAAACAACCAACCTGACCTTTTGCACATGTCATAGAACCTACTTGAGCCAACCAACCCTTTTAGGTGATAAACCCCTGAGACAACTTGACACTTAACCTCCCTAGAGACATGCTCACTCCCATTCCATGGGCATGCATGGAACTAGGGCCCTCCATTTTCTCTCATAGCATGGGCATGCAAGAAATTGGGGTAATTTTCAACTAGTTTTGATCTTGCAACTCCAGATTATGTGCCACATTTTCGTGGACACGACTCATGCCACTATCTAGAACTCCATGAAACGTTCAAGAATGAAAATTATTATCAAAGAAATAATAAAAATGTAAATATTTGAACAAAGACTTGATTGGATCGCTACTAGTGATGACAAGAATTTCCTCAAACATGTTACAAATATGCAATCTATGGGTCATAACAATAGATATGAGCATAGGGGTCTCATAATTATTTGAGAATCGCTAAGAAGCATTCATGCCTTATCACATTAGTTGCATTATCATATACTAGTTCATATATTCATTTTTTATTCATTTACAAATCAAAACACGATGAAACCCATACATCATCATTGTCATAAAGCATACTTATAACCAACATATACACAACAAAAATAATAAGGATAGATCAACCATAAATGCCACATATGAACTAGTACATTTAATCATAAAATACCCAGAAAAGGAACTCTTATTAATGAATTCAAAAATCAACCAAATTTGGGACTTCCATGAACCATCTCACCATAGATTGTCTAAAGAAAATATTTCTTTAAACCAATCACCCCCGTGCCATATTCCAAGCATGAATGGGGGACTCATAACGAAAACTCAACGAGGGCTTCCCAAGGCTACACAAACTCATCCTCATCAATAGAGGCAGGCTTTAGTGCAATCCTCACTAGATCACTATGCCAAAACAAACATGGATGCAACCAAATTTCTCCACCTACACCTTAAGGAATTTTCATATCTCCTAATCTCTAGGCTTTACCACAAACCACACTAGATCACTAGCCCTTAACTGAGACTATAGTATTTTCGCTTTACTATTATCCCATCTAGGGATTCCTAGGCCTAATCAAGACTCCACCCTCCAGGATTTACGTATATCCCATCCTAGGATTCCTAAGACTGATGGAGAGCCCCCACCTCTAGGATTTATGATATATCCCATCAAATGTAGGTGGATTGGATTTCTTAAGATCATCTGGAAAATATCCCTTGTCACTCCTCTTGTAAGGATGATAGCGGTGACGATTATGGCGCTTTTCAAAACCAAAATTATAAGAGTACACGTGTCCATAACCTTTCCTATCAAGAGTGTCCCAGAGCTTGTCATCTCTAACCATCTCATCCCCATCTGACGCATGCCCACGATGAGATATACTTCCACATGTGCCATTAATTCTTTCCTCTTATCAATGGCTGATCCGAAGTGGTTCCCATCTCTGCAATTCTAGAGAACCCTAAAGGATTACTTCATTAGCTTCTATTTGTATCTCCTATGCCTACATGATTCTATCATTATCTACTTTGCAACTTCTTAACTCTTCCTTCAAGCTTCTTGATGTGTCTGCTAAGTTAGAAGAGTGCTCGACACCACATTGCTCATCTTATCCATAGGAAGAATCTCTTGATCTCTAGTCTACCATCCTGCTAATCATCTTTTATCTCTTTCCTGTCACACATACCATGTCATCTAAACCAAAATATAAATATAATCAACATACCTTGGTGTAGTTCGTGTAGGATATCTCATCTGCAAGGTAAATCGGATTATCACAATACATGTATAACATAATCATAATAACAATAGGTATCATTCTAACCATAGTCTAGTCATCAATGCATGACCATATCAACCGCAAATCATGATCTCATGCATGAAAACTAGACCCATATCAATGTATGAATTATCAACATATGCACAACGTGCATGCATATGAAATACATACAACACTCACATGCATAACTAGTGCATAACCAAACTGTACTCATGATAAGCACATCCAACAACACAGCATCAACTTCCACTTGGCGGCACAAATACAACCATGACCAACACCATACATATGAAACAAGTACACTAACCACATGTATAAGGAACACATGTGAAAAGTACATGAATGCATGACCAACACACTGGCCATCCTGTGCAAGGGGTAAACCACATTTTGATACCACTCTGTAACACCCTCCTCCAACATTTACCCAAGTTAATTGGCCTATTGTGATAAACATGTGATGAGAGGCTACTACAATCTAATTCAAATCCCCATGTACAATTAAGGAAGTGGAACTGACACAACACAACCAATCTAACCTTCTACATGTCACAGAAAGTATAGGAGCCAACCAACCCTTCCAGGTGATCAACACCTTAGAAAACTTTACACTTCACTACACTAGAGCCTCAGTCACTCTCATGCCATAGGAATGCATATGACTGGGGAGCTCCAATCGCTTTCATAGTATGCGCATCTAATCGATAGGCCTTTTTCAACTAGCTCTCAGCTTGCGACCTTGGATTCTGAGCCAATTTTTTAGGGCCGAGACTTAGGCCACTTCCCAGATCTCCATGAAACCTTTAGGAATGATAAGTAACATCAAAACAATGATACAAATGAAAATAGTTGAAAAAAGACTTGACTAGGGCCCTACTAGCCAAGACAAGCATTTCGTGAGACATGTCACCAATATGCAATCTATGGGTCATAACAACATATCTGAGCATAGGAGTCTCATACTTATCTAAGAATCACTAAGAAGCATTGATGTCTTATCACATTAGTTTCATTATCATCTACTAGGCCATATATCCATTGTTCATTCATTTATAAATTAAAACATGATGAGACCTATACATCATCACTGTCATGAAACATAATCATAGCTAGCATATAAGAAACAAAAATAATAACTATACATTAGCCATAAATTTTGCATATGAAATAGGACATTTACTCATAAAATACCAAGAAAGGTAACTCTTATTAATCAGTGCAAAAGCCAACTAGGTTTTGGACTTCCAAGAACCACCCAGCCATAGATTCGCTAAAACAAATATTTCTTTTAGCCAATCACCCTCATGTCATATTCCAAGAATGAATTTGGGACTCATAATAAAAACTCAATCAGGGCTTGCAGAGGCTACAACATGTCACTCGCATCAATAGAACTTGTCTTTGCAGTAATCATCACTAGATCACTAGGCCAAAAAATGTGTGGATGCCATTAGATTTCTCCACCTACACCGTGATGAATTTTCTTGTCTCCTAGCCTCTAGGATTTACTGCAATCCACACTGGATCACTAGGCCCTAAGCGAGACTCCAACCTCTAGGCTTTACCATATTCCCATCACGAGATTCCTAGGCCCAATCAAGAGTCCACCTTCCAACACTTACCGTATATCCCATCCCAAGATTTTTAGGCCTCATGGAGAGAACCCACCTCTAGGATTTACCATATATCCTACCATTCACTAGTAAACAGTTCCTAGGCCCATCGAGGTAACACAAAATATAGCTTTACCACAACCCATAATTTATTTAGGGGTCACTAGGCCATGTATTATTTTTTTCAAGGACCACCTCACTTGGCTTCAAATCCATCAGACAATCTAGCTCAATCGAAAACATGAGAAACCATCACACCATGGCTATCCAAAAATGGTAAGGTGATGTTGAAAAGCACTATCACACCTAGAAAAATCCATTCCCATGATAACAAGAGAACCAAGAACACACACGCATAACCATGCATGCTAAATCTAACAAGGAAATCACACATGAAAATAGATACCTACAAAATATCGTGTTGTAGTTGCTAGATCCTGCTCTTCCTTTCTCGATACTTTCTTTCCTTTCCCTTCTTTTCTCTTCTTGATCTAATCCTGAAGTGATCTAATAAAACTCTAAGTGTCCAAGAGTGAGAGAGAGAGAGAGCTCCAAAACTGAATTGACGAAAGGTACCAACAGATCTTCAGAAGCCCTTTTATTAATGAGGCCTTTATTTTCCTCAATTTTACATTATTTTCCTTCATTTTCCTCCTCACCTGCAACCTGTGACCTTTCACATTCCTTTTCTCCTAATTTCCATTATTTCCATAAATAAAATGCCAATTAATGCCATTTTTCCTTTTTAAAGCCTTTGCCATTACCTTTTCCAATTTCCTTAGCCATAATAAATCAAATGAACACCCACACTAGGATGTTTTTCCCAACATTCAACTTGGAATAAGTGTCCCATAACCATGGTTATTACTTTATCTTTATTAAATTTATTTACATGGAATTTTCACCAAGGCTGTTACAGAGTGCCCCTAATTTTTGCAGTATTTTGTAGAGAATCATCACAGTAGCAGTCTTATTGGAGATGCCATAATATGATGAATAATACGATTACTATGGATGGGTATCCTAAGACTAGAGGAGATTCTACCTCAATATATCAACTTACATACTTTTGTATATGAAACATTTAGATAGTGCTAAGAAATATCTTTCCAATGATATATTGAAGTCTGCAAATGACCTCCTAGTTGCAGAGATAGAGCCATTTAAAGTTGTTTGACTCAAGTCAAAGGTTAGAAAAGTTAAAGGTGGTTGGAGACCCTTTTTGGTGATTCACTAAAGTTGGCAAAGAAGCAAAACCCAACAATAATGATAAAAGAGAAGCAAAAATTGGACTAAGTTGACTTGGTGTGACAGCAGAGTAGTAGCAAGCATTCCCATTGGCCATAGGTGGATCCCACCCTACAGCTTGGCTTGGTAGAAGGTTACTCGTGGTATAGCCTTGAAGGATTTGATATAGTGCTCAAACAAATTGAGCAGGATGACACCAGTAGATGATGGCTTCTTGGTGAAGGCATCTCGACAAATGTACCCTAAAGGTTTGCAAAGGGCACTCAACATTATGTGCCACGAGATAGGCATTGGGACATGGAGGAAAAGCGCGAACCTATTGGAGTTGAGAGGGAGGTCTCTACTCCAACAACTCGGCCACTGAGGGCTAGCCTAGAAGGATAATAGAGTTTCAATCAAAGAGCTTCATCCTAGAGGATAGTTATGAAATGGCTTGGACCCTTGAAAATATTTAATAAAGTAAATCGGTGCAAAAAAGGCCTCGAGACGCTTTCTCTCACCTTTGACATAGGACGTGGTAACATATTATTGGTAGGTGATGATGTGAGCACCATCCAATGGCAGTGTGATAGATGGAAGGAAGTTTTGGAATTTTCTAGTACCCAAAAGGCCCATTTTGGGTGGAAATGTGGACTGTTGGATAGGTAAATCCCCCCTACGGATAGAGGCGATCCCTACTAGCCCAACAGGGGTCTAGCAACAATCGAACAATGCTACACCGGAGGTTCCTAATTGTAATTAACAAGTAGGTGAGAATGACTTACTTGGATTCCAACGCTTGTTTGTCGAAGAGATATTCCTCTCGCTCCTTCGCTCCAGCCGATCACAATTCCCCGCTATCCTCGCGGATGAACACCTGCACAAGCAAAAGAGAGCAAACAATAACGTAAAATCTACTAAAAACAACTATGTATCAGTCAGGAAAGATACAATTTGCATGAATCATTCATTGAACGCATGTAAATGGAACCATAAGAGTAGTCATCTATCTTTATTGACAAAAAGTAGAGTAAGGTACAACCGAGGTCCTGATGCTGCGTCCTTCCCTAGAGGGTCCAGCCAGCATGTCTCCCAAGCATTCACCTTTGGATCAAAACTCCCAAGTCACAAGGTCTCTCTCTAACATACAAGGCCACAAGCTCATGACCTTCCTCAAGCTCAAAGCAATCCTCACACCACACACTAAATGCCTACAAAGAGCAGCACTCAAATGCACTAATAATTCCTTCAACAAAGTCTATATGTTCCAAAACTAGTTGCTCATGGGCAATGGAGGAGGCTTATAAAGGAGAAGGAGTCTCCATGAATAGGCAAAGGATGAGCTTTCCTCCAAGAGAAGTGGGTGGTCAGTCGAACAGACATGCCAGAGAAAGGATGGCGACCTCAACAATGCTAACAACCAGTTCTGGAGGGATCTAGAAGGCTGGTTGTTAGAACAAATTCGCCCAAACAGGATCAGCGCGGAAAACCCGTGAACTGCCGCGCTGACATCGCAAACCAGATGTAGAAGAGGTCTGGTCAGCGCGAAAAGGACAAACGGAGGGTGCGCTGTTCGAAAAATGGGACCAACGCGGAGAAGGCGTGTGCTTCCGCACTGGCAGCGCAGCAGATACATTGACCTCCGCCCGTCAGCGCGGTTATGTGATTAACAGTCGCGATGATTCATTTGACTTAGGCAAAGAGGGTTTTTTAGCCATTTTGAGGAGCATGAGTATAGGTGAATGTGGTTTCACAACACAGTAGGGAGACTGGCATGAAGGCAGTGACATTTTACTGTGTAACAACAACTGTTGGGAAATTTAGAATAAAATAGTCGATAAAATGACAAAGCATAAATACAAGATGACAAGGAAGAAGAAGAGGAGATGGCACAATGGGTCTACATGTTGTGCTAAATAATGATCTACTTGTTGTACCACATATTTTCTGTGCACATCATGAATTCAATAAAATGTAAAGCCTTACAAGTTGTGTTGATAAAACATTGCAAAAGCAATGTTAAAGAAAAATGCAATGAAGAGATTTGATTACGAGTTTTGGTAGAGAAGAGATGAATATTTTAGACAAGATCTTAGATTGAAATTAAAGTGAACAAGGCATGGACAAGAAAATATTCGAATTCTAATTGAATGAAAATAATTAATTTTGAAATTGTAGTGACTACTGAGATGGAAGTGAGATATATATCCATCCGACATTAATGGAAATGAGATGAAAATCATAGTTCCTTGACATTATAGATTTATAGAATTGCCCCCCATGTTGGATTGGAAAAAAACACAATCACTTAATTGAGGGGAACTTTTACTTCTCAAATTTGGGTCCAAAACAATTAAAATTTGGTCAAAAGTCCAAATCTAGACTCCCATAAGTAGTTATACCAGTTACCAGTTGAATGCTCAATTCATTTAGTCAATTTTAAAATTAAAATACTTATTCTGTATATGTAATATTTAATAATTTTTTTGAAAAGTAAAATTTTCTAAAATACTTCTAAATTATGAGATTAGAGAATTTTATCTCTGATTTCTTTAAATGATCAATGTGATACATATTCAAATGTAAAACTTAATTCACTATCAACTTATTATTTTAATGCAGATAGTATATATATACATGAAAAATAAAAAGAAAACATTACATTTTGAAATAAGCTTAATGTCATTTTCATCTTTCTCATTATTTTAACAATTTGTAGAGGAAAGAAATCTCTACTTTTTAAAGGAAAAATATTAAAATGTAGAAAAACTTGCAAAATTTCCACATTTCTCATCGCTTTACTAAAACAAAATGCTACAAAATTTTAAAGAATGTAAAAACTTAGAAATTCAATATCTATGATTTGACCAACACCTAAAAAAATAATTTAAAAATAAACTTTCATCATTATAAAGATCAATTTTGAACCACACATAAAAAGTACATATATTTTTTCCTATAACCTTACTATTTTATCTCACAATCATAAAGATATTTCCTTAAAACAATTTTGTAATTTTTTTTCTACATCATTTTCTTTTTCTTCCATTAGTACACTATATTTCTATTTATCTAATTATCTTTTTCCTCATAAAAAGATTTTGTCGAAATGACTAGGCATTATTTACAAATATTTTGTAAAGTTCTTATAAAGCAATGAATATTTTTATAAATATGGATTTTGCTATGCTCTTTATTGTTCTTAACTGATTGACTATTCTACGAGATGTAATAGTAAAACTTCATGATTACTCATGTTATGTCAACTTAGGGTTTGATAATGATATAAATGATATTATATTGCAGTTATCTAGTTAACATGTTATGGAAAACAAATAAGATAAATTTTGTTTTATTTACCAATTAACTTTTATTATGCTTTGAAGTTATACTTGGTATATTTGGTTTTTGTGAATGATAATGTAGTTTTTTTATTTTTATTCTATGATGCGGTAGAAACAAAAATATAGAGTTTATGTTTAATGATATATAGTAGAAATTCACTGATATTATATTTATGAAGTGAAGCCAATGATAATTGTAATTTTTTTTTTAAAGGCAACAAAACTTATCATAACCTAGTTCTTGATCAATAGTGAAGATAACCATCATTGGTTGCTATTTGCAAATGCATTTTGCCTCGTCAAATTTATTAAAAAAAATCCATGCCATTTGAAATGACCTACTATTGATCCATAGAGGGGTAGACTTTCACTATTGATATACGCCTCTAGGTCTTGGGTCATTAACCTATTTCTTTATGTTCGAGGAAGGCAAGCTCTTAGCCAACCGTAAGTAGTTTTAGGTATTACCCTAGGATCAAAAGGCATTTGTAACCTAGATGGTATTCACGAGAACACTAGTGCCCCTTAGGATTATCATTGAGGCCACCTCTAGTGGGGTCATGTGTTTTGTAGTAGCATCTAGCCTAAAACTCCAAGTTGCTATTTAACCTCTTTCCTGGGAGGACGATGATTGTAAAACTTATACAGTTCCACCTTTTATTTACAAAAATAAATAAAAATAAACAACAACTTATATAAAATTGAAATATTGTTTAAAAAATAAAAGAAAGTTTGTTGAAATATAACATTTGAAAAGTTATGTAGGGAGGTAGGTGTGGGGATTACCCTTGATAGCGATGGAAGTTAAGAACTTCATTATGGTTGGGGGCTTGTATCGCCACAAACATAAGTCAATACATTGAAAATTTATCAAGGATTAATGTTACTCAATATTCATGGAATAAATCATGTGACAATGTTGGGGGACTCTTATTATTTGACATGTGCATCACCATTCAACCCCACAAGCTTCCTTCCTAAAGCTCAAGCTTTGGAGGAGGATTTTGAAAAAATAGAGTTCTTATATGTCCTTCAAACACACAACTCAATCGTTGATGCAAAACCCAATATGGGATTGGGACTAGGTGAAGATATTTTGAATATAGATGTGGGGTATTTGCAGTTCTCCCTTATCATGATATATCCTAAAGTTTCAATACAATATTGAATTTGTATCAATGCCACAAGTGTCAATTCAAGCATGTAGTAATGAAATGGTAGTTAAAGCCTTTTGATGCCTCATACTTTCTCATTCACTCCTAGAAATGGGGTTTATAATATTTACATAGTTGAGAGGGTTGTCACATGTGGTTTTATTGTGATTTCTTGGAGGTTGGGATACATGCTGTTATTCCATCAATTCTAGAATTCATTAGTCTCATTGGTTCTGAAGGTTTTCCCTTATGATTTGTGGGTGAACCCTATGGAGAAAGTAATTAGGGATTGTGAGTGGTTTATAGAGTGAAGCTTTTAGAGGAAATTTTTGGCTTGGAGAAGAATTTGAGGCATACATGACCAACTATCATTTCCATTGTAAATTATGTGTGATGTGAATTAATTGAGGTTAGAAGATGAATATAGAGGTGTGAAGGCCAAGTAACAACAACTCAAGGAGAATTGACAATATTTGTTACGAAGTGGGCAAGGTGGAAAAATAATGGGATTATGAGGCATTAGTGGAAGCCCAAGCTTGGGATAAGCATGTCATTAAATTTGCAGTTCAAGTGTTTACATTCAGCGAAAAAGAGCAGGAGTTTGTTTTCATGGACAACCACAAGAAGAGTTGGAAGCTAGAATGGGATCTTTTTTCTTATTTATTTCTAGAATTATAGAGTATCTTCAAATTCAAGTAGAGCCCATGTCGTCTTCCATCACCTCAAGAAATATTTTTGAAGGGACACTTGCTTTGGTCTTCCCAAGTGAAAAATCAAGGTTCAATGTTACAATGACCATGCATGCTAGTTTAGATATTTGAAGTGGGAGTGGCCAACTTAGTGGACTTAGATGATGTGGATATGCATTTAGTTAAGTAAGCGTTGAACTTTTGGGTTAGCCCTCCTTACAAAAGAAATCCCTAGTGGGGAATTTTTTTATGTCGTGTAGATTTAATCATGTTTCATAGGGTAGTTTTTCTCTTAAATCATTATAGTTCTTTAAACTATGGGGATCGATCATTAGATAGGATAACTCGAGCTAGATCTCAAATTAAACCCATAGCTATTAGTACAACTTCTAGGATAACTTGATAGAAACATCCTTATAAATATGAAAATAAGGCCTACCTTTTTGTTAAAACCACTTAAAACATATTATCCATTTTAAAACACATCATTGTGAGGTTTTAAACCTAGGTGGGTTGGTTAGCAAACTCACTCCCCACCGATCTAGCTATGATCCCATGACCTCTTATATCAATGTACTAGACAATATCCATATCAAATATATAAAATTACAATGAAGGTAGGTTGACTAAAGTAATTTTGAGCAATAATAATTTTGGGTTTTTAAACATTTTGAACTATATATTTCAATCTTATTTTTTTTGTTATATATTATCCAACTATCTAATTCTACTATATTTTCAAGGAAGAAACATATGATCATCACAATTATAAATAATATTGCACATTAAAAAAAGTAGTAGTTATAAATTGAAGGCATGTAAGAAAATTATGAGGAATTTCATGTTTAATTATTAGTAAAACTACTAGAATTATATATTCTCCACAATTTAAATATGTAGTTTTAACAATTTTTTACTGAATTTTGGATGACCAAAAAAAAAAAAAATACTAGGAAAAAATAGTTAATAATATACAAAATAAGAATCAATAACTGACCCAATGAATCAAAATTGGGCTAGCAGGTTTTTTTAAACATTTTGAACTATATATTTCAATCTTTTTTTTCTTATTATGTATTACCCAACTATCTAATTCAACTATATTTTCAAGGAAAAAGCATATGATCATCACAATTATAAATAATATTGCACATTAAAAAAAGTAGTAGTGATAAATGAAGGCATGCAAGAAAATTATGAGGATTTTCATGTTTAATTATTAGTAAAACCACTAGAATTATATATTCTCCACAATTTAAATATGTAATTTTAACAAATTTTTACTGAAGTTTGGATGAACAAAAAATTACAGAAAAAACATAAAACACTAGAAAAAATAGTTAATAAATTACAAAATAAGATTCAATAACTGACCCAATAAATCAAACTTTGGCAGATGACTTTTTCCTCTTTCCTCTTTTGCTATTTTTAGCTTAGTTCAATTCTCTTAAGAAATTAAATTCTAGTTGGGTAAGAAACTTTTCTAGACACATTCTTTTTGGATATGGGGGGTTTGGAATAAATTTTCTACATGCCATTGTTCTGGGTCAATGAATTATGTAATTGGAGAGGAATTAGTGACCTGATTATCCAATTCAGAGGAAATTTCCCCATCATCATGTTCTTGAATGATAAGGGCCACTGGATCATAAATCACCTCCCCCCAATGTAGATCGATGTCTTTACAATATGCAGGGAAGATGGAATAAGTTGGAAAAAATGGTAGCTCAACACTGTAGGTTGGATGTTCTACTTTATTATTTGGGTTAGGCATGGGTTAGGCATGTAACTGTGGTGATTTTTGAAGAGTTTGTTTAGATGGTAACTGAATCTACTACATCTATGAATTAAGAAGATACTATTGGGCTTGTAGCGACATATTTCCAAAGGAAGAAGGTCCTCACCATCCTTGTGACAATTGAATTTTGGATAGGGCATTTATGCCATGGTGTCGAGATTATTTATTGCTTAAAAAAAAACCAAGTACTAAACATTAATTCATCAACCCAAGGATCCATCTTTCTATCTCAAAGGTAGTCAATAAAGTCTATGCAAGAGGCTTTCAAGAGCTAATGATGGTGCTATATGAGTTAATCTAAAATTTGAATCTTTCTTATGCAAGCATATTGATCTTAATTATCAACAACACAAATCTTTTTATATCTAAGGAAATCAAATCTCACTAAAAGGAAATTCAGATGCACAACTAATTGTTAAATAAATTTTCTAACTAAGAAATAACATAGGTAACCTCGATTCTAAACTTATCAGTTATATAATAATTCCTAAAATAATATCAAAAGATATCTAATTTTACAATAGTGCTTTAGGAAACAACAATAAATAAACAACAACACAAAATTAAAGAAAGAACAATAAGAAATTGAAGGAACAACTACTATCCAGGAAACAACAAAACGAGATAATGTGATGAATTCTATTAATATCGAAAACATAAACGAAACTCTTCAATAACCATATATAACTTAAATTTAAAAAATAACTATTCAGAAGGAGGAAACATCATAAATCTAATCTAATTTAATTTACACAAGTAAGACATTGTTTTGTCGAGGAAGGATGCCCAAAAAATCTGGAGTTAGATTGCCTCTAAGATAAATTCAGATTAAGAAAGAGTTGACAATACTAAAATCAAGTAAAAGGTCTTTGCATTACAATTCTTCGGAGAGATAATTACAATCAAAGGCTTTGTCCTTAGTTCCATCTTTACAAAAGTACAACTAACCACCAGAGATAAATTCCCCTATTTTTACATTATAAAAAGGAGAGTTACAACAAAAGATTTACAGAATAAGGAACATTCCTAAGAATCAAATATTCTTAGAATGTTCTTTCTAAATTAAGCTGATTCTCCTATCTTTAACAAAGAAACCAAGAATTTTGTCTCATAACTAATTCTTCGATTAGGAACAACTTCACTTGAATTAGCCACGAATCCTTTCAACGCGTCTATTCTTCATAAATATTCACAACCCCTGTTTTCAACAAGATCTCATCCAACGAATTATTAGCTTAATTATAAAGAAACATATTTGATTTATCTCATTAAAACATAATCGTATGAGCATAGATTTTTACCAAAGTTTAAATCATATTGAGAAAATAATATGAGTATAAGTCAACAAGAAAAATGATTTATTATAAAAGCTAAGAAATTAGATGAAAGAAAATATAACAACAAGGTCCAACATCACCCCCCAACCAGCTTGATTGCATGTCCTCATGAAATTAATCTATAGAATGAGCAAACAAGTAATTAACATGCAGGGCTATCAAGGAGTAAGCTTCATAAGTTTCTTCTCCTATGTACCTGAATTTGACCCTGTACTTGATTTCTTGGAGAGACAAATATTTAGTTTGTTTAGAGGGCTCATGATCAGATCGATAACATGGTAGAGGACAACAAATCACAGGGCTTTGGTACCTACATCCCATCCAATTAACTCCTACCTCCATTACAATTGTAGTATAATCATGAACCATAGAAATAGCTTGTTGAAAGTTATTGAGGCCAAAGGGTCCCTTATTCTTCACCTATGAGATCAATACTCCCAAATGAATATCTTTGAGTGCAGAGCAAAGATTTGGCTGCTTGGAAAATCTATTATGCTTATAGAATGTGGTGAAAATGTTCTCATGTTCTCCTCGAACTGATAACTCACAATTTGTTTCATTATGCTTACAGGTATTGTAGGCCTTCCACCATTTTATTTGGTTGTGTGCGAAATGTATAAGGGTTTGAAGTTGCACGTCTTTGAAAAAGGGCACACCATTTTCATTTCTTTGCTCCATCAACAAAAAATTATGTGTATAAAGTTCACATAAAAGATACTTTGTGCATTTGTTCAGTGTATGGAAACAATTATGAAATTCAAAACATCACTAAACTCGTAGGGAATTCCATGTTTGACTGCTTGAATCTTAAGTATTAAGTATAATTCCATTAAAAATAGTTCATAGTTACAGGATGGGGATTTGCATGCAAAAACCTCTGGAATCATGAAACAAATTTCATCCCTTTCTCGAGTCAATTTGTGAATTTTCTCTTGCAACTTGTGGAACTTTTTCTGGGCATTTTCCAGGTGTTCAACTGTTTCTATTTCCACACGTGTTAATGCATAAAATCGTTTGAAAAACTTCTGATGTTCATCTTGAGGAACCACCTCCTGCTAATACTTAGTCACAATCTTCTTTAATGTTTGATACTAGCTTCCAGAATCAGGGAGAATATGGAGGCACAATATCTATTTTCACTCCTGTCTCTTTTTGAATTGTTTCTTCAGTATGATTTTCTATGGTTTTATATTCATAGAATTTTCATTTCTTACTGGTCCTACATTTCTTTGCAACCTTTCTCTTCAAACTAACACGAGGCTATTTTCCTTTTTCCAACTGTCTCTTTAATTCCTGTATCCTCCTTTTTAGAGCAACATTCTCCTTTTTCAAGGTGACAACTCTTCTAAAGAGCCTATTTCTCACTTTGTCCCTCCCTACTTCCAAACTTTATGGTTTCCATCTTCTACTTCTACTTCTAGAGGGAACAGTCGAAGAAACAACATGTGGAGTATAGACTTTAGCCTCTGAATAATCAACAAGAGACTCCTGAGTTTTGGTAGCTGGGAAATTAGTCTGAATTATTTGAGTTATAACAAACAAGGAATTAGTAGGAAGATCACAACCCATAACAATTGAGGATTCAACACAAGGTTCCTCATCAATAACAATTAAAGGATCAACTTGAGGTCCTTGTGCCATGGTCATTAAGGATTCAATGGAATTCTCTTGAACCATAGTAATTGAGATGTCAATAGGGGTTTTTTGAAGTACATCAACTGGAAAATCAACGAAAGGCTCTTTAACCTTATCAACTGGAGAATCAACAGAAGGCTCTTTAACCTAATTAACTAGAGAACTAGTAGAAGGCTCTATAACCATAATAGCTGCAAAAATAATAAAATGTTCCTGGACTGTGATAGTTGCAGAGTCGGTGGAAGGTTCATGAGTTGTAGTAGTAGGAGAATCAATGGGAGGAACTTGGGATACGATTGCAGAAATATCAGTAGGAAACTCTTGAACTATATCAACTGAGGAATCAATAAAATGTTCTTGAGTCACGACAACTATTCCTTCCTCCATATCGAAATATTTTAATAAATCTCTCACATTTTCTAATGTTTTTTGCACTTATACACTAGGTGCTTCTTGATCTGAATTTGTTTTCTCTAGTACCTGTACAACTTCGATATTCTGAGCAATTGGATCCAAATTCTCCTCAAACGATTCTCATACTTTTTTGAGGTCTTGCTCATCTTCATTCACCTTTTATCCTTTATACTATAAGCCAATTATCATTTCTTCCTTATCTAATTGACTCAAGATTATCACTGTTTCCAGTAATTCTTGCATAAGTTGATCCTGACAAAATTTTCCTTTCTCACTAGTATTTTCCTTTGTCAAATCTTTTTCCCCTGAAAAGGATGTTGACTTCCTTGGAGGCATGATAGGGGATGAGCCTAGCCCTTGGTGCAATTTAGACAATCATACTGAACTTCTCCTTCCTCTAGGTAAGATGGCCATAAAAGAAACAATTTGTCTCTCTACCTTACTATATTTTTCGATGACCAGAGTCCCTAATAGTGAGGCTTAAATTATGAATGTTCAAGTGGAGTACATTCAGGTATTACACATTTTGAGTGTGAAACTTCAACTTGAGGAGTTTTTGCACAGATGGTTTTAGAGATATCCTCAGAGTGGGATGTACTTGAGTAAGTAGCTTTGACCTGAAGAGTGTCATATTGGAGAATTCCTTGTACAACTGGGGTTTGTTCTTCTAATGCCACAAAGTTTTCTTTCCCCACTTCTCTATTTATATGGAAATTCAGCTACTCGGACATCAATAGATTAACCCAATTGTCCTCAATATCTTGTCCTGCATCAATTTCAAAATTCTCTTCCTCCTTAGAATTTCTACTTCCAATTATAAATTCAAGATTTTCCTTACTAACTGTGTTTCTAGGGTTCTCGCTAGTAGTTCCAATTTGGGGGTTTTCGCCACCTATAGCAACTTTTGGGTTTTTTGGAGCATTATCTAGAAGAACTTCCTCATCATTATTTGTTTCATTCACAGGTTCTTCATTTACCCCATTGAAATTTTCCCAAGTCTGTTAGGTTTGTTGTAAGCTCCTTAAAACTAACAATTTGATTAATCCATGGTGGATTATGACTACATAAGGTTATTTAGCCTTTCTAACTCTAAGCGTTGTTTCATGCAACATAGATTTCAAGAAGAAGGGGATATTCAAAGATACCTTATGTTGCAAATACACCAACAACATAAGGTGGTGATCTTTGACCACGTCGTATCTTCCATCACATGTGATATATCGTTGGACTATTTCTACTAGCTCCTTCCAAGGTTCTGAAAACGAGTTGGGATTATACCTCTTCCCTTTTCTTACCCATTCCTCTCCATCATCTAGGAACACCAAAGTTGCATTTTGGAGTGAAGTATGTAACTCATACCATCTTTCTCTTGTTGCTTCTATTCTTGTAGATTCAACTATAACCTCTTCATCTACTTGAACCTATAATTTTTTTACCATCATCATTCCATTGTTCAAGTTTAGCATGAATTCTAATGTAACTTCTTTATCAAAATCCTACATTTTTCTAAAATACCACACCCATCTACCTGGTTCAAAATGCTGCACACTTCATCTGTGGCTTGCATATGGCTTGGTTCATATCTAGTCGACTGCCCCCCCATGCCTAGGGTTTGCAACTTACTTTTGCTACTAAAAAATGGTTACAAACTTATGTGAATTACTGAAGTTGGTTGTGCTACCTTTCCGACTTTCCTAATCATAAATGTAGTAACAACTTGTGAAACAACAAAAACTCATAGCATCATGACATTGTACCCTCATCCCTCCAATTAATTTTAACGACCGTTCTCAGCCAGTAACTACATTAATTTAAATAGAGCCGAGAGGTCAATAATGCGGTCATTTCAATTTTTGAGAATAAAAAAAAAGTCATACCTCCATATGAATTATCGTGTGATTTATTGATTTAGCCACTACAGAAAATTCAATCATTAAATTAAGAGACTGATTCTAAAATATGCAAGATTTTGTTATAATGATTGATCGACTTGACACCTATTAATAAAATAGTGACATGATAACGATTGAAGAGCATAGATAAATGCAAAAATCAAGAGAATGATATTCAAATGATACATTTCATTAATGTTAGTAGAACATATATTCCCTTTTTGTAGTAAAATTATAATAATTTGAACGATATAAGAAAAATGTGATAACCCTAGGGGTCCTAAATCCCATAACATAGTAATGTATTTAAAGTATAACATCAAGGAATTAGTCTTATAAGAAATTTCGAATCATTCCTTGAAAGCCTAAGTATGGGGTTCATTGTCCTTAGCCTTGACTTATGGGAGTAATTATGATTGAATATGGCAAAATCCTTTCCTAGGGTGAATAATATAGTGCTAACTTTTTGTATATTGTTTTACCTGACATAGCCCCACTGCTAGTAGGCTTGTTAAATACCTTGACGTGTTTACCTTGATACCATACAAACATGGCCCCACTGCCAACAAGCCTTTTCAGTACCCTAAGGAGTTTACTTGTATTTCCACTTTTCCATTAAAGATTTAGTATATATGATAATTTTAAATGGTGGAAAGTGGATGGTACAATTTATTTTTTTAAGCACATTATTTTAGTTCCTAGGTTGGGTTTTTGAACATATCTCCCATCATAGTCCGTTTGTCGTGGCTATTTTAAATTAGAAATAATATGGAGCGTTTTAGGGAATAACACAAAACTTCAATATAGTCATTAACACCATTATTGTTATTTTTAATGTTTAATATACATCCTTATGGGAATGGGCCTCCATAGAGAGTTATGCCACAAATGCTTTAATGATGATTAATACAATTTGCTGAAAAAGGTACTTGAAAAAGGTCACTAACATGAAAGGAATAATAATCATTCAGATCATTAGAAAGAAACAATAACATAGTTTTATTGCCCCATTTAATTATCAAAATGGCAAAGCAAATTATGGGAGGAAAAAGGGCAAGCTCTTTAATCAATCATAATCATTTCAAAGAGGGGTCAAGATATTATTTTACCTAAAAAATAATTCTTCTAAATACATAATGGCAATACTCTTGTTCAAATTTGAGTAAGGGAACGACGATTGTACCAAAGCTAACAACAATGGTAATTTGAGGTAACAACAATTACGACTTTAAGTAACAACAATTGTGACTTAGTAAACACCAGTGGTGACTTAGGTAACAACAACTGTGACTTAAGACAAAACTAGTTATACATAAAAGCAAAAAAAAAATACAATCAAAAGAGAAAAACAACTAAACAATAAAACAAAAGCAATTAAAATAAACAATTTTTTTCTTATTAATTATATATATATATATATATTTATTTGTTATTTTTTTAATGCTGAAATGAAAATAAATTTACCCGTTCGCGATTGTGGAAACATTCCTTGTCCACCTACGACCTACAAATCTGCATCATTTGCAATTTTGCGAAGAAAAGACTCTTTTATGACTGGTTGATGGTATAAGCATAATCAATGACCATTGGCAAGAAAAGAAATACCAAATTCGTTAATAGTGTGAGGTGTACAATTCCATTGTCATATACTTCACTGACCTCATAAGGGCCTAACCATCTAGTTTGAAGCTTCCCCGGGAAGTCTTGGAACCTGGATAAAAAGTCTGCAACGAGATTCTCTTTTCCTGGCCGATATTTGATAGTAATATCGAATTCCTGCAACAAGAGCAAAAATTGAGTTATTCTACCATTAGTAATTGGTTTATTATCTAGATAACTAATAATAGAATGATCGATATATAAAAAGACATGATAACCTATAATATACTGATGAAATTTATTAACAACATAGATAACAACCAACAATTGTTTTTCCGTCACTGTATAATTTAGCTTCGTAGGTGTCAAATTTTTGCTGATATAATAAATGGCGTAAGGCTTCTTGTCTTCTTCTTGACCCAATACTGCTCATATGCTTGCATCGGATGCATCAAAGGATATGTGGAACGACAATTCCAATTAGGACCTCGTAGTACATGTGTTTTTGACAATAGATTTTTCAACTCTACAAAAGCATGATCATATTTATCAGTCCAATCAAATTCCACATGCCCTGTTAATATATATAAAGGTGCTACAATATTTGAAAAATGAGCTATAAATCGGCGATATTAACTGGCATAACCAAGAAATCTACGTATCTCTTTTGGTGCCGACGGAATAGGGAGTCAAAGAATTACCTTGATTTTCACTAGATCTACTTGGATACCTACAACAAAGATGAAGTATCCTAAGACCCTGACTTCTATCATTAACATATGGAACTTTTCGTGGTTGAGGCACAACCTAGTTAATATACATCTAGTGAGGAATTTTTCTAGATTATTTAAGGCTTCTTCAAATTCATCAACGTAAGGTGTAAATTCGTCCATGTAAAGCTTAAGTCCATCGTTAATCAGATCATAAAATATACTCAGGAGTCAGAACCACTCTTTGAAAAGTTCCAGGTGCATTACAAAGGTTCAATGGGAGAACTCGGTATACAAATGTCACCCATGGACAAGTAAATGCGATTTTATCTCGGTCTTTTAAAGCGATTTGAATCTGGTTATATCTGTTGAATCCATCTAGGAAAGAAAATTATTTCTTTGTGGCAAGAGTTTCGAGAACTTGATTAATAAACGAAAGAGGGAAGTGGTCTTTTTGCGTGGATTTTTAAATTCCCTATAATCTACTCAATTGTGTCACTTCTCGTTCTTGTTAGGGATGACAAATAATGGTGGAAGCCATTGACTATCAGATATGGGATATATAAAGTTAACATCGAGCAATTTCTCAAGTTCTAATTTAACTACATCCCTAAGGTGTGGGTTTAATCTCATTTGAGGTTGGCTGATAGGGTGAGCTTCTTTGTCTATATAGATGTGACGTGTGCACAATTCAGGATTAATGCCCTTCATATCTGTGTAATCCCATACGAAAGCTTGTTGATGCTTCTGAAGGAATTGTATTAGTCATTCATATTGAGAATCACGTAGGTTAAAATTAATGTTTAATGTTTTACCAGGATCGATTTCAATGGGAATGCTATTATGAACTACTGTTGTAGGAATATGACCACTAGTGGGCTCTTCCATAGGGTTACCTTAAGTTCATTATCCAACATATCTTTCAACATTCAACAAGTTGGATATTCTACAACAGATGGTTGACTGATAAAGCTACTAATGGTATCATCCTCAATCTATCATTTAAAGCCAAGGTCTTTTTCAATAGTGAGGACATGACACAACTTCGCTTCTTCATAATTGGGAGCGAGCCATGTTGGATTACCAGACTCTATGGTGGGTTTAGCAGGTGGATAAAGTGTAAGGTTTTTTATGGTTGTTCCTTTAGCGATTTTCATGTTTCTAGTTCGACATCTGATGTATGCAACAACAGTGGCAAGCCAAGTCCTGCCTAATATAGGAGGATGTCCTTATAGTTTGTATTGAGAACCAAGAAATTGGCAGGGTACTTCCAAGAGTCTACCAAAACGATGGTATCTTCAAGAATTCCTTCTAGCTTAATTACAAATATATAAGCTAATTATAGCATAGTAGGTGTCAATATCAACTCATGCATCCTAAGGAAAATATAGGCTTTTAATATTATGATATTAATAGCATATCCCAAGTCCACCAGAGTGTTTGGGAAACTAACGCCTCTCACTTGAATGATGGCTATAGGATTTCCAGGGTCATCATATCTCATAGGAATTTTCTTCCCTAAGATTAGATCAGATAGTTTCCCAATCACTTGAATAGTGGGAGGGTCCTTAGGCTTTATTCCAAGCTTCTTAACATATAATTATTTAATGTTTTTTTGCATAGATGGGCATGTATTTGAGAGTTTGTAAAAGAGGAATCTTAACACAAAGATTTTGTAATTCTCCTATTAGATCAAATTTAGGATATATTGGTCACTTAATTATAATCAATCTTTCCAGAAATGAAGGAGCAACAACTATAAATTTAGTTGTTCTCCGATTTTTGTTAGGTTTAGGAGATGATTATGATCCACCATTGGTTGCAACTATTGAAGATTTTTCAGATTGGTTTTGCTCTTTATTGTGTTTTTCACTTTCTGATTGCTCATAATTTATTGAAGGGTTTTCTATAGGAATTGTATGCCCCAATCTCAATTGGATCTCATTAAATTATAGAGAGGGAAGACAATGATCAACAATACATGATATTTATAGAAGTTGTACAGGTCTATTATTTGGGTTGGGATTTGGTTGTGCGGGAAGTTGTGGGTGTAGTGGTGGTGGAGTGTTCGAAGGCAGTTGAAGCTATGGTTGCGATGATGGTGGATGTGATTGAGGTAATGTCCCTAGTGGCTGATTAACAGGACCAGAAAGGCATTAGAAATTTTAAGGCCATACTGGCCCCTGAACTACCTGATTCGACCATTGGGAAGAGTATGGTTGGTTTTTCCATGTGGATCATGTGTATGATTGATTTGGCCAAGATGGTACTGGGTATTGCTGGTTTTTCCAGGATGTGCTAGGATATTATTGACTCTACTAGGTGGGTCCAGGATACTCTTTTTGATTTTATTGACTAGAAAAAAACATATAAGAATCTTGGGTCATACTTGGAGGACAAGATTGGATTTGTCATCGTTGGGCCACAATATACGTTGGTTCAGGTTTCTTCCCCGCTTCCTTAAACACAACTTTTAATCTTGGGAGGGATAGTGATCAATCAAATGATATTTTTCACAAATGGAACATACTTCAACCACATCCAATGGACATTCCTTGCGACCTTGTTTTCGATGAAAACAAGGACAGAAAATCTCCAATTCTTGTTCTGCCTCTACCTGTTTTTGTTTCACCTACAAAACATAAAGTTGTGTAGTTAGGGTACTCAAAATACCAGTTTTAAAATTTTCTAAGAAATTATCGATTTCCACTTGAGTGACTCCTTTGCCTATAGTATTGATAGCTTTGCTCAGAGGGTCTCATATTCCAGGCTTAATCCTTGCACTTCCACGAGATCACCTGATAAACAATTTGACAATATCATCATATTATTCCTTAGAAATATCCCCCTGCCCCATTAAATTGAGTGTTTCCATCTATTCATCTTTCATTCCTCTAATAAGGGAAATTTTTAATACTTCTTTAGGAAGGGTAGTGTATGATGTCCTTTTCAGATTATACTAAAACCTTTCTTTATGTATTCTTCTAAAGTATCATCCTCTTTTTAATTAATCTTGAATATTCCTTCTTTTAAATCTCTAGATCGACAGTAATTCTGATACTTTTTAAAAAATGATTCCTTCATCTCATCCCAAGAATTAATGGCACCATCTCCTAATCCCATAAACCATCGTAATATCGCTCCCTTCAAGAGAGAGGGGGGGAAATTTTAGCTTTTGCAGATAAGTGGTATAGTCATATCCTCGGCACATAACTTCAAATTCAAACACAAAAGGATCCAAGTCTTTTGAGGCCAATCCATGAAAGTTAAGAATACCTTGAAGTGGTATGGATTTCATGGGTGCATTTTCTTGTGGATTAACAATAGGAAATTCTATGGTTGAATTCGATGTGGTTGATGTGTTTCTTGTCCTGCTATTTGGTCAAAGATCTACCAATATCCCTCTAGGATTCCAAAATCAGGAGGTATTAACTGAAAAGGACCAATATGATTTTGGGATTCTGGACCTTTTCTAGGTCTTACAACTCTGCCTAAGTTAGGTACCAAAATTTCTCTTCTTGATATCAGTGTTACAGGAGGCTCTTGTTTAGGAGGTTGGAATTTTACATTACTCATTTCACCTCCTCATTTCGCATTACAAGAGCACCCCTCGCTCTTGTTAGAAATATTGGGATGTTCAATTGGTGATGATTGAAAAAATTCTTCATATCCCGAATTTTTATCATAAATCTTAGCTTCTGCTGGAACAGAGGATTATGCTACAGGAGTGGTAACAACAATGAATCCTTTTAAGGATACTAGTCGGGGTCTTACTGAAGCTTGAGACATTGCTTTCCGAATGATATTGTCTCTGAAGGTCGATCGTCCAAGGCCAACATAGCCCTGCATCCTTTTTCTCACAAAAGTAGTTTTTGGATTTATTTCTTTTTTATTCCTACCTCTATTTTCTTTCCTACACATGCATACTATATGACCTGAAACTATCAACTGGGGGCAGACACAACCACAAGTTTAGCTAGCGTATGTGTAGGTTCTTACCTTCCGTATTCAATATCAAACCCTCAGAGAGGAAGGGATGCATCTACAACGAGTCATAAGTATGATAACACTCTTTTGACATCCTCCCCAACAACGACGTCAAAAGGTTGAGACTATTTATTGCTGAAAAAAACAACCAAGACTTGTACATCCATTCATCAACCTAGGGATATGTCTTTCTATCTCAAGGCAGTCGACAAAGTCTATGCAAGAAGATTTCAAGAGATAACACTGGTGCTATATGAGTTAATCTAAAATTTGAATCTTTCTTACGCAAGTAGATTGATCCTAATTATCAACAAGGAAAATATTTCTATATCTAAGGAAATCAAATCTCACTATGAAAAGAAAATTTATATGCACAACTATTTGTTGAATAAATGTTCTAACTAAGAAACAACATATGTAACCTCAATACTAAGCTTATCAATTATCTAATCATTCCTAAAAGAATATCAAAATATATCTAATTTAACAACAACGCTTCAAGAAACAAAAATAAAGAAACAACACAAAATTAAAGAAACAATAATAAGAAATCAAAGGAACAACTATCATCTATCTAGGAAACAACAAAATGAGATAATGCAATGAATTCTATTGCTATCAAAAACATAAACGAAAATCTTCAATAAAAATCTATAACTTAAATAAAAAAAAGAACTATTCAGAATGAGGAAACAACATAAAGCTAATGTAATTTACTTTACACAAGTAAGATAATGCTTCCTCCAGGAAGCGGGCCCAAACTGCCCAGAGTCAGACTTCCTCTAAGAGAAATTTAGATTAAGGGAGAGTTGATAATATTGAAATCAAGTAAAAAGTCTTTGCGTTACAATTCTTCGGAGAGATAATTATAATAAAAAGTTTTTTCCTTAGTTCCGTCTTTACAAAAGTACAACCAAGCACTAGAGGTAAATTCCCTATATTTATATTACAAAAATGAGAGTTACAACAAAAGATTTATAGAATAAGTAACGTTTCCAAGAATAAAAAATTCTTTGGATGTTCTTTCTAAATTAAGCTGACTCTCCTATCTTTAACAAAGAAACCAATAATTTTATTCTTCGATTAGGAAGAACATCGCTTGAATTAGCCTCGAATCCTTTCAACATGGTCATTTTTCATAAATCTTCACAACCCCTATTTTCAACAAGATCTCATCCAACGAATTATTAGCTCAATAATAAAGAAACATCTTTGATTTATCTCATTAAAACATATTCATATGAGAAATAGATTTTTACCAAAGTTTAAATCATATTGAGCAAAGAATATGAGTTTAAGTCAAGAAGAAGAAGGATTTATTATAAAAACTAAGAAATTAGATGAAAGAAAATATAATAATTAGAAGGCCCAACACATGGCATGGAGGGATATGAACCCTGACATAAGTATTGGTATGGGGTAAAATGCTAATATGAGTCTTATGTTGTGCTTAGTGGTCAGGGTGTCCAAGATCACTTTTCAACTACAAAACACATTTTCCTAGTTTCCTCATTGGCCTCTTGATAATCTGCCTTAAGTTATGGAAGTGAACAATAACTTGGGGTGGCATGGTTCAACTCACATATGCAATATACTTCCACATTATCTAATGAGAACTCCCATAGGCAATATTTCTTTTGGCATTTCAAGTAGAATATAACCAATGCTAATTTTGGTTCTTCCTTTTTTTCTTTAACTATAGGTTATTGACACACTTCTTCGAAATTTTTCGCAAGACATTGAAATTTTTAAATAAATCTCTTGCTTAATAAACAAAAATAAAAGTTTGAACCAAAAGAGAACTAAAATCAAACTATCAGTACGTGGAGACCTACCTCCATTGGTGTCATAAAATGAGTATTTATTTAAAAAAAGTTTTGAGATCACATTCATTTTATTACCAAGCATCAAATTCACCCTACATAAAATAAATGCCACATATTCTAATGTAACCTCAACAAAAGCATGGCATTGTAAGTATTTTTCCATATTATCTTAAAAGCTGCGATTTATATATTCATAAATCTTGGCCAATAAAGATATTTTCACAAAGGTTGTGCCTTATCAAATATACATTGAAAAGAAGGGGGGAGTGTTCCCAAACTGATACCGATAGGCTTTGTTTTCAAAAGTAACATGACGATGTTGGTAATGCCAATACCTCACCTTAAGAATCATATGAAAGAAAAGGGTGGGAATTTATTTTTAAACTATGCCCATAGAAAAAATGCTTATTATTTCATAAATTTTGGGCATCCACTTGTTAACATATGTCAAAAATACATTATATTACATGGCAGGTGTATTGGTTTTAATTTAGTTTACATTTACACCTATTTTGACAAAATTTTGCCTCTTATACCACGTATGTAATCATGAATTGCCATATAGTTTTGTTGAGGGGGGTTCATAAAATATGAACACCATCGTTGAGTCTTGCTGGAAGTTATTATATTATTTGAATGCCATGGGTGGCGATGTATGTTTTTTTTTCTCTGTAAAGACTAAATCTATTAAAATAAAATGAAAATAAAATTACAAGGAGGTCGAAACCTCGGAAGAGAAGATATGCATGCTTTCAACCTAACAAAACTGTCCCATGATTGGGACGACCAGTTACAGTGTATAGAGAACCAGACATAGGAATCTAAAAACAATGATAAACCCAAAAAGAGAGTCAACCCCTATGAAGCTGTCACAACCAGCAAAAAAAGACAAAGATTCTATCCAAATCAGCAGTAGAGCCCTAAACTGCCAGATCACAAGGGCAGAGAAACAGACAACCAGGCCGCATAGACAAAACCAGATCCACAAAACCCGAATCATTTGAACTTGACAGAGTGAACCAAAAATAAATCAGTGAGGACACACAAGGGAGCTAGGTGGTGTCACATGACCACGTCCTGGTCCAGCAACTCCTCAACAACAGGGCACTCATTGCCATACCAGATATCGTCGCCCTTTGCCTCGTCACTGGTCCCGCTGCCACTTGGAGGACCCGACGTCAGAAGAGTGCCGCAAGAACTTCGTTCTACTGCAACCGAGACAGAGGCCCCAAGGGGCTTGCCACCTGGTGGCAAAGTGACACCCGGAGCCTCCTCTTCAGCATGCATTTTGGGTGGCGATACATGTTAAATGATATAGAGGATATGAGTTAATTGTGATAAATCACCACGCCGTATGAGAGATGAAATATTTAATGCATGATAAAGGCTTGATTTTAACTTTCTGGTGGTATGTGAATATACATTCAATAGACTTGTACTTAAATATTACATTACGATCTACTTGGAGACAAGTCATAGGCAATTTTCCCCTACATGTTGAAATTTGAATAAGACACAGTGGACTAAGCCTCCAACATATCTATTGACATCGACTTCGGCATGTTCTTATAGTTGGGCATATATGACGACAATATGAAGGTAGTTAAAAACAATACTATCGCTAGGTGATTTGTCACTTCTTTAACTTTAATACTAATGATACTCTTTTGCATTAGGCTGGATTTCGGTTGAGACGAAATTGGCACTTGTTTATAGAGCTCTAGAGAAGACTGTTAGGGGGTTTGGAGCTCCAAAAACCATTTGCAGTATAAGATCGTTTTGTAACAAGGTATGACTTTCCTCCTTCGTGAAGTTGTAAGATTGCAGGTAGATTTATTTATAGAATCTTGTTTATTGAAATGGTAAAGAGTTTATCCCACTTTATTTCAATCTTTTCTTTGGGTTTTGAAACTAATTAGTATTCTACAGTCTAGTTCATCCAGTTCTGCATATCTCTTCTGCAAAAAATGACAAGTTTGACCCTTTGTTAGCTGAGATACTTTTTCTTGTCTTTGTTGCAAAGTAACATTGTAACACCCACTGACATATGATTGCCATGTGATATTTCATAAGTCAAATGCTTCCATTATAGAAAGCTTAAATCCATTCAAATCCATAAATTGTTATGTCACGTTGTTGAAGCCTTGGACATGGCCGCATTTTCTGTCTTCCCTCCTTCATTACCTTGCTTGGAATAAAATCATTGATGGCCACTCATAATGCTCAAACGAAAATTCTGGAGCCCTTTTGGCCCTTAAGACCATATGGTCTTGGGTCTTGATAAATCCCATAAGTAAAATTATTTCAGGCTTCGATGTCGATTTACATATGCTTTCTAGAATGGTTAATTCTTTCACTTGTATTTACACGTTCTCCATTAAAGGTTGTATCCTCGATAGGCATGTTCATCTATCCTCGATGCATGAGATATTTGGCCATACCCATGATATATATTTATAAGCTCAACCAGTCCCCTTTACGCTCTTGAGACTTCTTGGGTTTCAATCATTTACAATGCTTCTTCTTCAAAAAAAAAAAAAGAGAAAGAAAAAAAGAAAAGGGCATTGATTTGTTACAATCCTCCTTTATGAAGGCCATATGTTACATATACTTACATATTTTATTTATTAGCCTAGTTGATTGAATTACTTTATTGTCTAGCACATTATAGTGTTCTTTCGTAATTCTATGTCAGACTAATTAAGCACATGCCTCATTATGTCAAAATATATAAATATATTATATCCTCAATTGATTGGCCAACATGTACTACATGCCACCTGTCATATATTGTTTATGTTCACAACCTGTTTAATTTTTGGAAGAAATTACATGCAACAAAAACTCCTAGGATATTTTTGTCCATGGATTTGAATACTTGAGCACATTTCCCTTTTTCCCCTTTAATTATTATCCTATGATATACTTACTGAACTCTTGGAATAATAGATTACTTAATTTGAAATAATTTACCTTGCTATGAAATGAAGTTAACATCAAATTTCTTTGTAAAATATGAGCTTTTTCAATAGACACAATGATGAAAGGAGGCCTAACAGAGGAAGAGGCTCATGGAAGATAGATGTGAGTTGCAAAATTTATGCATTTATTTTTATGGGTAGTTTACAGTTTACAATTTAGTTTACTTTCCCCGCATCATGACATACGCAATTTATATTTTAGTTTACACTACTTGTATTTCAACATGTACAATACAACACTATGGTTTCAATTTCGATACACATGACAACACTTCATGTAGAGATTGATTTCAGTATGGCCATTTCTTGGATAACATTATGTTTTGAGTTGTGGAATGTCTTCTTTAAGGGATACTTGTTGTTATATGTGGCTCAATTATCATATGCTACGTGCTGATATTTTATGGTGTGTATACGCATGATGCTATGAGGCACAAGGTTTTTTCCATGGTTGTTTGTCTTTTTATGATGCATACTTGTTGATGACAAAGAAGGGAGGCACAAGATTGATATGTTATATTTCTGCCTTATATTTGAGACATGTGCATGTAGTTTATGATTTTTTGTTGACTCATGATGGACATTATGTGGCATGAAATGACGACAATGATTTTCAATAAAGTATTTTTAGAATATTCATTTTAGAGTGTTTTATTCTTAAAAAAACATAAAGGATCAGAGGATGAGGTCAAGTATTTAAAGAAGAGGAGGGCCCCATCTACCTAAAAAATTGTAATAAGAGTTAAATTTAATTGAACTCACCTGTTTAGAACATTTCATCTTTGTAAATTAAATTAAACATGTTTAGAAATTAAAAGAATAACAAATCCCTAAAAGTTGTTGAAATTTCCCAACTGCAAAGAAGACATACAAAAATGGATGGAGTCTATAAAGGGAAGAGGGGTTACACTGTGAGATTGTACGTACTAGCAGTAATAAGTTGTCATTTTCCCTATTATTTTATTTTTGTAGGTTAAAGAAGCTAATATGTTGGTGAAAACAAACTTTGTTCCAAGTAGAGAAACCACTCTCCAAAATTTTGCCTATACTTGAATTTGGGAGCCTACCATGGATCTTGAGATCAACCTTTCCATAGTCACTTCTAGCTCTTTTAAGTCTTTGAACTCCCTTTTGGATTGGAAGTGTCGAAGTCACTTGCTCACACATGCTCAGTCTGTAATAAGTGCATGAACTCATTCTTTTACGCAAGCTTGAAAAAGCATAACACAGTCCATCAAGAATATGCCTATGTGATGTCCAATCCATGTCTACAGTCAGTGCACACTGACATCAACGTTTTCTCACTTCTAGCTATGTTTGTACTTTTATTTTAGTGAGTTTTACAAACTGTAGCTTTGCACCTTTGTTTTCATGAGTGTCATTTCCATGTTTTCGGCTATCACTTTTGCTTGATTTCCCTTTAATTAGCGTTGTTTTCATGTTAGATTCACCCTGGCATGTGTTGTCTTCATTGTCGTTCACAAATCGCAAGTGTTGTTCACACTTTTATTTTCATATAACAAGTGTCATCTTTTGGCATGGGAATTGCTACTTATCGTGTAAAGTGGACTTTTGGTTTGTTTCAAGGGGAAATATTTGTGATAATGAGTTTTTATTATCATGTAGACATGTTTCGCACTCATTTCCAAAGTTTCATGCATTGTCGCACAAGTGTCGCCATTATCGTTGCAAAGTGTAGCTTTAGTGTCGCACTTGGAATGGGCCGTCGCAATGTTGTTGCATTGAGGAAAATATGTTTTTCATGTTTTATAAGTGTTTCATTTTGTGTATTAAAGTGAATTAAGTGTGTGATCATGTTCGAGTCTTTATTTTATTCAACTTCTTCTCATTGATCTAACACTTAGTTAAAATTGGAAAAACTCCCAACTGGGCCACTCAGCCTCATCCAACCCTCCTCAACTGCACATTACGCAGTTTCAATCCTCAAGAAACAACCTTGTCTCTTAGCACTGTAAAATGTGCAGTATCTTCCTCCCATAACTTCACATTTCGCAACATCAGTGCTTAAGCCCAGCCCCTCAGTCCTAGAACTGCGCAATCTTTCTCTCCAGCCAAGCCAACACTACGAATTGTGCAGTCTGTGTTCTCAAGCCTCAATCTTGAGCCCCTAAACTACGAAACTACTTAATCACCTGGCCTTTTTTCCTTCTAGAACTGTGCATTTCATAATTTTAGTGCTCAAGCCCTGGCCTTGGTCTCTAAAACTGTACAATCATGCCCTCTAGCTAGGCCTAAACTGTGCTTTGCACAGTCTTAGACCTCAAGGCAAGCCCTTGAGATCCTAAGTTGTGTAATTACACAATCACCTAGCGTCCTCTGCCTTTTAGAACTTCACAATTGGCTGAAATAATGAAAAACCCCTAAGCTTAACTCATTGACTCCCAAAACTACATAATCTGCTTACCCAATCCAACATAAGTTGTGCATTGTGCAGTCTCAAGGCTCAAGCTTCACCCTTGATTGCCTGAGCTACAAAAATGCGTAGTCATTGAGCCTCTCCCTCAACTTGTCACCTGGTTCCAACTCAGTTAGAGGATCATCATGCAACATATGAGACTTGGGGTTTATCAGACTAATGTCATCTTGTCATTAGTGGATTGCTGATGCATATACTCTATCATGCTATGGCTAGATGATGAAGAAGGATATGGATAAGGAGGCCATGCCAAAAGACACTTTATTAGCTGCAAAGACAAGCTAATCAATCAAGAGAAAGCAAATGGACATCAAATTGAAAAGCATCTGGAGTTCAAGTTCCACTAAAGACTCCTCATCTCTAAGCCATTTGGAGGAGAAAGAAGAAGATCTTGACCATCTTTTAGAAGACACAAAGAATGGCTTGACATTGCCATGTAATCATGCAAGTCCATGTCATCAATGTCATGTCATGCCATGTCATGAGTCATCATGTGGCACATCATTTTGTAGAATATGCAATTCAATATTATAGAAATATAATGTAAAGTGGAAGTCCAAGAGTCATTCATGTAATCTAAAAAGTCATGTAGGAAGTAAAAAGGTCATAGAGAAGTCAAACAGTCATGAGGGTAGCCAAAGAGTCACAAGGGAGGTGAAGGATCACCCTATTTGTTATATATACACCCTCAAGGTACAAGAAAAGGACTTTTCACCATGGCTTCCACCATAAGGCATCAGAGAGAGAGGTAGAACTTTTGGGGAGAAAGTCGTGGCTTCAATGCTCCACTATTGGAGCTTGTGATGCCCGTTGTATTCATGTATCTTGGGACTTTTACTTAATACTTGAAGCCTGATGGCCGATATGTTTTTATGCATGGATTGTGAATATTTATAAGATTGTTTTATGAATATTTATGATTCATGTTTTCTTTCACTTGTACTAAAGTAGTTGAATTATTTTGGTTATTTTAGTGCTTATCTAATTGAAAATGTGTTGTAATGGTTGTCACAATTGTCGCATCTATGTGGACTATTCTGCTTGATGTTAAGTGATTATATTTTCTCTCTTGTGCGCCTATACTAGGGTGGTACTATTACCTCTCTCTTAGAGGCTCAAATTTCCTCCTTTCGCAGTAGAATAACCTAGATACACCTACAACTGAACATTCACTAGGCACACTTACCTTCTTTTCGCAAAGGCACATATAAACTTCTCTATCTTGCTGAGAGTTAAAGGCAAGGAAAATCTATAAGAAAATATGACAATTAGGCCAGTACTTTGGATGGGGCTCCCATTCTAAATGACGTTAAGTTTAATTGGGACTTCAAAATGGGAAGACCCCCTTGGTTGATGAATTTCCAGCACTGTCAACAAATGGCACTAGAAGGAGGGCCAGATGATAGGATGTGCCCGTTGAGTCTGTTTTGAACCTCTTATCTAGAATGGATCATTCTCAAATCATACTCCCAGGGTGTTTTTATAACATATCCCCTGGTAAATGTTTAATCTCGATGAGCCTCTTCATCACTTGTCTCAATTAAATTTTGATGGTGTGGATGGAACGTCCATAACTGAGCACATCTATGATTTTCTTATATTTTGTGGATATTACAAAATTGATGATGAAGATTTTGCATGTATCACTTTCTTCCTCACCCTTGAAGGCCGTGTTTGTCGATGGTGTCATACCTTATCATCTGCTTTCATCCATTCTTTTCATCACTTCCTCTAGGATCATTATCAAGTATTTGATAGGTATGATTACTGGGATGTTCTTAAAATAATTAATTAGTTAAGAATGAATCCTAATGAATCAGTTGAGGATTTCTCTAATCAATTCCTTCACCTTTGTTGTGAATTTCCTAAAGAAGATACAGATTGGGATTTATTGAAACAAAAGTTTCAACATTTAGTTCACATTTCTTTGCACGGTGAATCTGAAACCACTGATGTTTCTATTTCCCCAATTCTTTTGAATTATGAAACACCTCTAATTTCAGGGGATGAATTTATTGCTCCTTTTGTTCCTTGTCCTCCTCCTTTTCTAGTTTCAATGAGGGTGCCTCCATACAATGATAATAAAATTGGGAAATATGAAAATCAAATTCCTAATTCATCTCTTCATTATCCTTCCACTTTTCATGATTCAGATCTAATGGAAGAAATCCAAGAATGGCTCATGACACCTGTGGTGAAAACAAAAGTTTCCATTTCTCAAGATGGTATTAACACTCATAACTCTGGTATTGAGTATGATTTGGATTTATGTTATCCTCTATCATATACATGCCATGAATCTTTGTAAAATTATTCGCTTGATCAATTTGCTCCACCAATTTACTTTTCACACTCTCTCGATTTTCAAGTTACTGGTCCAAATTGCGATCAGGTTCAAGGTAGTTACATTACATAGGTAGAGGAGTAGGTCAGTGAAGATTATTTCAATATTTCTTCTCTTTTTCAAAATCCTCCATGTGAATATGGTGTTTCCTCATTATTGGCCGATATTGAATATGATAATCTTGGCAGTCAATCAAATGCGATCAGTTTGCATAATCAATCTCAAGTCTTGGGAAAAATCATCCCGACGAGGATGACTCTGTCGATATATATGATGATGAATTCCAAAGTGCACCAACTTATCTTTTGGTTTCTCAAGAAGATTTTAATTTATAAGAATTAGATCTAGAATATAATCCATTTGAAGAAAATGTTCTTATCGAAACTTCCTCTTCATCTCACTATCCCTTGTGATCTCTTGTTTGCGATGAAGATACTCCATGCTCTTCAAGTTATTTATCCAATGAGTTAAATTCTCAATTGGCACAAGGTGGTGAGATTGTCCATGATGTAAGAAAGAATAATCAAGTCAATGAATATCCTTTCCATCCTGTATCATCTCTTGTTTTGCGTGAAGACAATTCTTCAAATCAAGTTGCTCATGAAATTTATCCAATTCATATGTCCCTAGATTTGCGATTAGAAGAATCTTTTGATTTGATTAATCTGGTTGTTGAAGTTGTAGAATTCGGTAAAATTAGTGGTAGAGAGGCTATCCTCTGGTGAGTAGTGGTATTATTGGAATTAGTGGTAGCAATTCTCCTCACACCATGAATGCTTTGGTTCAATCTTCAAAATGTGATTTCACAATCTTTAAAAGTTTCAGGACTTGTCAGCAAGTCAAGGCACTTCAACTTCCGTTCATGGTTATGTCAAGATCTCGCAACTCTGGTAAACCCCCCAAACCAGACCTGGTTTCTCTTACACAATCCTTCTCTTTGCATGGTTTCACTCGATGTAAATTTCTCTTTGAAAGATGTTTTATATTTCAGATGTAATATTTTAAAATTTCAAGATTTTACTTGTGATTGGGTTCAAGAATAATCTTCATTTGATTCATATTCATGCAAATATCTTGCATCAAATTCGGGTTTGGAATGTGTATCTCTCATAAAGTCACGAAATTGCGAAGTTAATTATTTCAAAGACTATTTTTGTTTGAAGGAATCATGCCTATCGTATTCATTTCTTAACAATCAACTCCTGGTTTTTCTTGCGAATGTTATATTGCAGATATTTCCTTTCATCGCACCTGAAATCCTTTTGAGTGATAATGAATGCACGAGTTATTGCGTGAATCAAATTCTTCTTCATTCACTATGTCCTGATTGGTGTCATGTGTTTGTTGTGTTGGCATTCCTTTTAATTATTTAGATGATTACGATGTTTGTACAGTCTATCTCTAGTTACAAGAAAATGGTGTGTCACGTTCAAAATGTGAGGAAGTTGGTTTTATTTTTCATGGCATTCAGAGAGCTGCTCAAATTGATTTATCTTTGTTAATTACAAACTAGGATCTGATGTTTTAATCAGCCCATTTGATCATGATTCTGTCTCTGATGGTTGCCATTCAACTTATCATTTTTGTATAAGCACATCCAATGACAATTGTTTTACACCCTTTGATCTTCATAGTTTAACATCACACTATTTAGGTACTTGTTAAGTAGTTGGGGAACTTCTGCACTCGTTGATGGTTATGTCAAGTCCTCACTGTCTTGACACACTTTTTGAATATGATCATATCTATTTCTTCTCACAATATTCTCATCGTAATACCATGCCCCTAATTGAAAATTTATCTTTTCAAAGGTTTCAGGGTTTTCAAGAGGATTGTCATGAATTTTACGATCCAATCGCTGAATGGTTGGAGAAATATTACTTGGAAAGCTCCGTCACAAATAGCAATTTTCAATACTTCCTTGCGCTTGATAAGGAGTTCGGTGTAGATGGAGACACATTCACAAGAAGCTTTCGAGGTTTGTTCAATGATGGTTCTCATAAAAAAGGTAAGAATGTAAATTGGATAGAAGTAGTGGCTATGTCCTATCTTTCTACTGACATGCAAGACCTTCAAATTTTTGTGCAAGTTATTCAAGTTCTTATCTTTTATGTTGCACATTATTTTATATCTGTTTTAATTCTTCATATCTTTGTGGATGCAGGTCGGGAACAACTATGGTGGCTACATTGGAAATTTCATTATACGTGACCCTGACCTTCTAGTTGTTTAGGTTAGGAATAGGTATACCTGCATTCTTGTTTCCCCTTTCTTGCATTCATCCTGCACTTTCTTTTTGTAGCCTTTCTTTGTTTTCTAACTTTTGTCTTGCATTCTATGTTGTCTTTGGTTTTGTTCCATTGTTGTGTGTTGTGTTTTCTTTCATTTTGTTTAATAAGACTTTGAATGGAGGATTTTCTCGTTGGCTCGAAAGACAATGTGGAAAAATAGAAAAGGATGTTGTGACACTGCAACATTTGGCTAACTCTCTGTCCTTCTTCTTTGTCTTGGTTACACCTTTTGGTCGATGATGTTCTGACAAAATATATGATCCTTGTGTTAGGAAAGCCTTATATCGAACCGTGATATCCATGTCTAGTATGGAAATCTCATGCCTACACTCAGGTCTTTATGTTTTGATGTTTTCAGGTTGATCCAATGAAGTAGAGAAGAAAAAGGGAAAAATCTAAACGAGCAAACCAATATTAGAGGCCTTATATATTAGTCTTTGAAGGGACAACCTCTCCTACTCTCAATAAGTTAGGATCCCTCTTCTGCCCATGAAATAAATAAGTGCCAATGCACAATCCTATATAAATAAATAAATAAAGGCGAAAGAAGAGAAAGGCTTCCTCCATAGAGAGGTGAAGCAAGCAACTCCACTGGGGTATTGTCTAGGCTAATTGGAAGTGGATAAATTCTTATGTTCCTGAAGTGACTCCGCTAGGGTACTATCTAGACTTACTGGAAGTAGAGAAACACTAGAGATGAAAAAGTATATTCTGAAAATATAGATCTCACAAAGTTCGTTACCTTATCTTGATTTGAAACATTTTGTGATCGCTGATCTTATGTTTGTGTTTAACTAAGTAAAGGAATGAATGGGACTATGATTATGCATGGGGTAAGTGGGGAAGCCATGGTAATATGAATTATGAATCAATACTCCCTAAAGAACTAGACCTTGCACAAAATAATTGACCAAGACAGAGAAGCTGGAGTTCTACTAGTGTGTCACCAAGTGTTATCGCCGCAAAAAATACCCTCCAAAATTTTTCCTATAATTGAATTTTGGAGCCTACCATGGATCTTATGATTTACCTTTCTGTAGTCACTTCTAGCTCTGTTAAGTCTTTGAGCTCCCTTTTGGATTAGAAGTGTCAAAGTCACTTGCTCACACATTCTTAGCCCATATCAAGTGTCTGAGCGCATTATTTTATGCAAGCTTGAATAAGAATAACACAGTCCATTAATACTACCTGTGTCATGTCCAATCGAGGTCAACAGTCAATGTGTACTGACATCGACAATTTATCACTTCTAGCTATGTTTGTACTTCTATTTCGGTGAGTTTTGTAAATTGTCGCTTCACACATATTTGTTTTTGCGAGTCGTTTTCATGTTTTCAATTGCCTCTTTCACTTGCTTTCCCTTTAATTAGTGTCGTTTTCATGTTATATTCACCTTGGCATTTTTTCTTTCACTGTTGTTCGTATATCGCAAGTGTTGTTCACACTTTTATTTTCATATAGAAAGTTTCGTCTTTTGGCATGGGAATTGCTGCTTATCGTGTAAACTTGAGTTTTTTTGTTTTGTTTCAAGGGCCAATATTTGTGATAATGAGTTTTTCTTATCATGTAAACATGTTCCGAACTCATTTCCAAAGTTTCACGCAATGTCGCATAAGTGTCGTCATTGTTGTCATAAAGTGTATCTTTAGTGTTGCACTTGGAATGGGTTGTCACAATGTTTTTGCATTGAGGGAAGTATGTTGTTCATGTGTTTTGAGTGTTCTGTGTTGTTTCATCAAGTGAAATAAGTGTGTGATCATGTTCAAGTCTTTCTTTTATTCAACTTCCTCTCACTGATCCAACACTTAGTCAAAATTGGAAAAACTCCCGACCGGGCCACTAAGCCTCATCCAGCCTTCCTGAGCTACACACTATATAGTATTAGTCCTTGAGAAAAAACCTTATCTCTTGGCACTACGCTGTCTCTGCCTCCTAGAATTGCGCATTTCACAACTTCAGTGCTCAAATCCATCCCCTAAGTCCTAGAACTGCGTAATCTTTCTCTCCAACCTAGTTAGCACTGCACATTGCGTAGTATTATTCCTTAAGCCTCAACCTTGATCCCCTAAAATGTGTAACTACACAATGACATGACCTTTTTTCTTTCAAGTACTACACATTTTTCAATTTCAGTGCTCAATCCTGGGCCTTAGCCTCACAAAATATGCAATCATGCCCTCCAGCCAGGCTTGAATTGTGCTTTGCACAGTCTCAAACCTCAAGCCAAGCCCTTGAGCTCCTGAGATGCACAAGTGTATAGTCACGTGGCCTCCTCTACCTTCCAGAACTGCGCAGTTGGAAGAAACAATGCAAAACCCCTCAATCTGGCTCACCGACTCCCAAAACTGCACAATCTGATTGCCAAGTCCATCATGAACTGTGCATTACGTAGTCTCAAGGACCAGGCTTCACCCGTGATGGAATTAACTATGAAATTGCGCAGTCATTGACCCTCTCCCTCATCCTATCACTCGATTTCATCTTAGTCAGTGGATCATCATGCAACATATGAGACTAGGGGTTTATCACATTAATGTCTTCTTGTCATGAGAGGATTGTAGATGCATGTTCTCTAACATGCTATGAAAAGATGATGAAGAAAGAGATGGAGAAGGAGGACATGCTAGAAGACACTTTATTAGTTGTAAAGATAATCCGATCAACCAAGAGAAAGCAAAGGGATATCAAATTGAGACAACAACTAGAGATCAAGTTCCACTGAAGTCTCCTCATCTTTAAGCCATTTGGAGGAAAAATAAGAAGATCATGACCATATTTTAGAAGACACAAAGCAAACAACAACAAAGAATGGCTTGACATTACCATGCCATCATGCAAGTCCATGTCATCAGTGTCATGTCATGAGTCATCACGTGCCACATCATTTTGTAGAATATGTAATTCAATATTAGAGAAATATAATGTAAAGTGGAAGTCCAAGGGTCATTCATGTAATGTAAAAAGTCATGTAGGAATTCAAAAGGTCATAGAGAAGTCGAGAAGTCATAAGAGTAGCCCAAGAGTCATAAGGGAGGTGAAGGATCACCCCACTTATTATATATACACCCTCATGGTACGAGAAAAGGAATTTTCACCTTGGATTCTCCCATAAGGCATCAGAGAGACATAGTTAGTACTTTTGGGGAGAAAGTCATGGCTCCAATGCTCCACTATTGGAGCTAGTGATGCTCGTTGTATTCATGTATCTTGGGAATTTTACTTCATACTTGAAGCCTAATGGCTGACATGTTTTCATGCATGGATTGTGAATATTTATAAGAATGTTATGTGGATATTTATGATTCATGTTTTCCTTCACTTGTACTAAATCAGTTGAACCGATTCGTTTATTCTAGTGCTTATCTAATTGAAGACGTGTTGTAATGGTTGTAACAATCGTCACATCTATGTGGGCTATTCTGCTTGATGTTAGGCGGTTATCTTTTCGCTCGTGTGTGCCTCTACTAAGGTGGTACTATTACCTCTCTCTTAGAGGCTCACCTTTCCTCCCTCCACTATAAAAGAATATAGATACACCCATAATCAAACATTCACCAGGCACACTTACTTGCTTTTCACAAAGGCACATATACGCTTCTTTCTCTTGCCAATAGTTAAAGCCAAGGAAAATCTATAAGAAAATATGGCAACCGGGTCGGTACTTTGGATGGGATCCTATTCCAAATGGTGTGAGGTCTAATTGGGACTTAACAGTGGGGATACCCCCTTGGTTGACGAATTTCCAGCACCGTTAACAGGTTGAAAAGAAAATCCTTTCAATTCTTCTGCATTTTTTACAGGTAAACTTGCTTTTTCTTATTTTGCTGATAGAAGGTTTGGTTTCTTATAGCTAGTGCTAATAACCTTTAATTTTGATAAGAAATCCAAGTAGATATCTAAATTATATCAATTTGACAAGAGGGTTTATTGAAGTTGTTTCACATCTTTATGCTGTCCTGAATGTTTGCGTATGATTATGTAATATTGTAGACATTTAGAACTAATTTTATTTAAGGGTTTTTGTAGCAACCCACCATTCAGATTGCTGTACTCACATACTTTAATATAAATCATCCTTATTTTGCCTCATATTTCATGTATACTTCTTTGACTTATTTATATTTATATCAATAATTATCTCTGAAAACTTTATTTTAATTTCTATTAATTTACAACATTTCATATATAGTGTTTCTAGAGCCTTGTGGCTTCTAGGACATTTATTATTGGATTGCCTACTAAATTTTTATTTTAGTTTCAATTACTGACAGATTTTGCACAATGTACTTTTTATGCATCATTTTATTTATTTACTATTGCTCCCTTAAAAATTTATTTCCGTTCATATTTATTCTTGCATTCAACTATAAATTAGACTATCCATACCATAAAACATCTATAAATTTCTGAATCTACCCATTACTTTTTTTAGGCATAAAACAAACTGGCCTTGTCCTACTATCTCACTTGCCCGGTGAGATTCAAGGGGTTGATAAGAGAAAGAATAAAAACATCTCTCTCTATCAACAAAGGTATGTATTTGGGAGTTAAGGGTGCTAAGGATATCAGTCTTAAAATTATCTAGTAATTTTCCTAATTCAACCTTAGTAATCCTTAATCCAAATGCTTTTGAAATTATAGATGTTACGCCCTAGGCTCTTCTCACATATTTTGAGTTTCCACATGAATATTGTCTATACATTTCACAAATTGCATCATATGAAATTTTAGAAACATCCTCAACCCCCATGAGATTCAAGATATCAACATAGTCTTCTCTAAATCCTCTACAAAATATAATCCACAAAGTGTTAGGATATAATGCATTCTTTTTTTGCCTCCTAAATTTATATTGGAACCTCTCAACATGTTCCTCTAGACTTTCATCATCCTATTGTGTCATTTTAAATATCTTATATTTAATATCCCAAACATTGTAGTAGTCTTGGTATTTTTCCAAGAAATTCTTCCTCATTTCATCCCATGTACGAATAGAGTTTCCTCCCACACCCATAAACCAATGTATCGCTGCATATTTTAGGGTGGGTGGAGAGATATTCAATTTCTAGTCATCAGAGGAGAAATTGTAACTACGTAAAAGGACATAACATTAAAAAAGAAAGTCATCTGGGTCTTCACTAGCCAACCCTCGATAGTTAGGAAGGGTGGAAGGTGGAGTTTTCTTCATTTGAACCAATCCATCAATATCTTGAATTGGAAATTAAAAAGTGTCTGATTCCTTCTATTTTTTCCCTTCTACTTCTTCCTATTCCTGAAGTATATGTTTCCCCAGAACTTTGGTTCATTTGATTTTACTGAAGGTTCTGGTTCTTTTACAAGATTTCCACTTTTGGACTTGGGAGATCCTAAAGTTTGGGTATTAATAATTGCATTTTATAATGAATAAAATCTAGGAGGATCACTTATTATGTTCTAAGATGCTATTTGTTCTTCTGGGTTCTTCGGTTAGGTTCCCAAACCACCTTGAGGATTACCTCGTCTATTTTCTAGTGTATTAATATGGTGGGTGGATCCTACTACACCATAGGAAGATCCTTGATCTTGTTCTTTCACATAAATATAGCATGAGCTAATGTAGGATACTTCGAATAAGGGTTATCAAAGGGGTGGTTGATGATTCCCTAAGGTTACCTTTATCTAGTATCTTTCCTATAACTATTCTAAATTAGAAGTCCTAGTTCTATGAGTGCCTCCCTAGCAACGATGCCAAAAATGATAGTATATATATGTGTTTTCCTATTGTTTGGGTACACTCATATTAATAAATCATTTAATATATCCTCCTTGATTCACATGTGATATTATGAAGCACTTGGTGCAGTAAACACAAAAGGAGAAATTCACTTTAATCAAACCAAATACCACGCAATCTAATCTACTTAGCATTTAAAGTAAATGAAAATAATTTCAATAAAAAAAAATTAAATTAAGACATAAAGAAATAGGAATCAACAATGTTCTTGGTCTTCAACCTAGTCAATGGCACCTCACATGGTAAAGCCCCTGGGAGCCAAGTCCATGACTTTTACCATTCAACACTACCTACAAAGAAAGCACAAGAACATGGTGATTCCATAGCATAACTTATAGGAAGTTTAAAATACAAAAGAGAGAACAAAAGTAAAGGAAAGCAATTGATGACATAGAAAGTAATTATCTCATAGTAAATGGAAATCATACATAAGTATGTACAGGTACTAGTGGCATAAAACCTTAGCTCGAGTGGCACCCTCAAGAGTTGGCTTGTTGAAGTACTTACAAAATCACTAAACTAGGCTTATGTCATGATCCACACATAAAATTTAAGCTTTAAAACAAGGATGTCAATATATTTACTATTATATTATTGCTATGAAGAAATCCCTTTACATATTAGCTAATCCCATCCTCCTCAAGTTTGAGGGGATTACAACACACACACATACACGCATGCGCGCGCGCGCACACACACACACACACACATGAGGGTCAAAGTATTTTAAAATTCAATTATAGTTTTGAAACAAAAATACAAAATTACAACTATTACAATTTTTATTGGCTCTTGTACTTGATTGGTGTTAATAGCCAATCATTTATTTAGTCCTCGATTGAGGTAGATTTGTCTATAACTTGTGGCCCATAGGCATCTCTAGCTTCTAATGGGTTAGAAAGAATCAACATGATTTTACAACCCTAAGGTGGTTCAAACCAATACTTAGTTTTACCTTTAATTTATTCATATGGAATTGAATACACAAGAACATTGATGCACAACTATTGGACATTCAATGGGATATTTGCAGCTATGTATGAGGATATTCTCAACGATCAAACCCTTTCCTATTTATCATTTGTTGGTATGGTTCAAGGGTTAATTCCATGCAAAGGTACGAGTGATGTCTAGCTTATGTGTTGAGTTGGAGATACACTTGTATGCTTGAAGCATAGTCATAATCATTGAAATTGTGTGTCGAACTAGAGATACACTTGTATGTGTCCATCCCAATAATATTTGAGTTATAAAATCCTATATGGAATCATATCATATCATATGAAACAATACAAATACTCTCAAAATACAACACAATTCTTAACCATAATAGAAAATAAGAGAGAAAATGGAAATTATGTATACCTTTGTGCAAAATCATAATAAGTGTAAAGGAATTAATCTTATAAACAAGAAGAGGAGAAAAATATATATATATATACGAGAGGTAAATAGGGAATGTTTATGTAACAAAAGTATTACAAAATTGCACTCCATCAATTACTGAATGAAGTCATATTCAATAGCATCCTCATTATAATACCTTAAGAGTATATAAAAAATGATCCTTCAAGATATTCAAAAGATGGTACAAAATATGCAAAAATATTTGACATAGTTATTACAGGGAAAGACATAAATTTCTCACCTTAATAATCATAGTCGAAACTTGATCCCATAGATTAAAAAGTTAAAGGTGAAAACAAGTCATAATAAGAAACACCAAATCAATTTACTAGCAAGGAATCACTAATTAATAAATAAACAATGATTAATCCCATTAAAATGGAGGAGTTGTTAATTGTAAAAATCCAAACTTTGGATTTTTTTTTTCTTTTTCAAATGAAATATTATCAACTAACATATCATCATAAGTATCAAAAGGCAAGGCTTCCAAAATTAAGATGCAAGATACAAAGACACTTTTTCATCATCCAAATTATAAAAGCCACCATATTATTCAACAATTAACCATAGACAAAATCAATATGAGAAACTAAGATTGATCCTATTACATTGAAGAAAAGCTCAAGTGTAGAATCTTATCATTTCCCAAATCAGAGAAGTCATTATCACAGAGTTGTGTAGAAAACAAAATTAAGGTGGTATAACCCTTTCACAATTTGAGAATTCTGTTAAACTCTTAATAACTCATACTATCTGATCATCAACCATGAAAAGCTCAAGAACACATAATCATGCAAAGACATTACAAGCTAGAGAAAAAATATAAATCGTTTCTATAAATAAGACTTTGAGCACAAAGAAATTCTAAAGGAAAAGACAAATAGCATCTATCTATTTTTCCCTTTTATAAATGTTAATTAATAATAATAATAATTTTAATGAGGAAAACAATGATATATATATATACTGGCACCTACATAGGTATTTAGATGGGACTTTTATTATGAATTTATCATCATCGCCTCTCATATTTTACTCAATACTTTAATATAGATAGATTTATTTATGTTATTCTATTTGTTTTGGATATTTGAGATATGAAGTAGAGGTAGGACACTCAATCGGTTTCAAATGAGTTAACATTACATAATAAGTGCCTTAACAATGTGCCTATTCACGAATTATTTTATTCCCTACCGATAAAAACATTATTATTGTTATTAATATTTTTTAAATTTTTACATAGAAACAATACTGAAAATATTGAAACAATATTGAAAAAAAAAAATTCTAAAAGCACCAAAAATTACAAATTAGAGAAAGTTCTAAAAGCACCAAAAATATCAAATTAATTGCAAATTGCAAGGACAATTAACACCTCCAATATTTATCAATGATCCTCGAAACTCATACAAAAAATTTAAGAAAACTACATATTGAAACGACACTTTCTACTCAATGTGCTTGGAAAATGATAAATAAACTCAATGTATGGTGAATCTCAGTCTGTGACAATACAAAATCACTCGAACAATGAAGTTTACTATCAGTGAGATAAGGAGTGATAGAAAATTTAACACGTATAGGGTGAAACAACAAAATACAGCACCATCACGGTGAAATCCACCCGGAACCATATCGGGTTTAATCTTTAGGGATTCAAGTCGACTTGGCAATGCATCAACCAAAGTTTGAGAATTTATGGTGATAAGACATGTTTGATGCTTTTTGCACACTGGATTGATAGATGGCTACCAATAAATCCCATGCCATCGGACCATAAATGAACGGTAGCTGTATATGCCTACCCTTTGATTTTGGCCCAAGCAAAATCGAACGATGGGCATATACTACCGCTTTTATGGCCCAATGGCATGGGATTTATTGGCAGTCTTGATAGATGGTTCATGATTTGGATTTTGGTGAATGCTTAAACCTCGAGCAATGTGTGTTGAAAGGTTTCTTCGATGTATGAATGACTGTTTCAATAATGAATTCCATGCAAGTCCAACGGATGAGTAATTGTACTGCCTTTTTGAGTTTTGTGCTACGTTGTGATTGATCACTACTTGTTAAAACTTTATCAGTTCTAAATTAGAAAATCTCCCTAGTGATCAATGTGAATAAAAGCTTTCATGGTAGACTTCTCATCAGCAAACTTTTGGACTTTCCTTTGGTGAAAATTTTCACTTTTTCATCGATTATGGAAAGTGGAATTTCATCCGTGATAAAAGTTTCAAAAATCACCCATGCATATGAGAAAAACAAGTAAAAAAAATTGTAAAGGATATAATTTTGGGGTTTTATGGAGCAAAAGAGATAAGTAAAGAATGATTTACAAAAAATAAATAAAAATTTGAAAAAAAAAACAAAATTTTAAGATAAACAAATAAAATAAAGTAAAAGTGATATTTAAATTTTGCAAAAAAAATTTAGGGCATGTTGTGGACTCATTAAATTTGGAAGAGTTTTTCTTGACCAACTTTTGCCATGAGTTTTTGATTATCTTCTCAATTGAAAAAAAATGGAGAATAATTTGCATATTTGATTGTGCTGAGAGACCCTCTACAACCCAATATAGCATAGATGTGTAGGTGTTAGACTTAATGTAAGAAATATTGTATGTCAACACACACACACACATAAACTAAATGTTGACTTCATATGTTTTAATTGCAACAACTGGCCAAAAGGCAAATTGAATCCTATAGTCTTGCTTTGGAAGGAGACAATAAATTGAGATCTGAAGTGGATAAATTAATTGATTGTTGAGGCACAAGGACTTGCACAAATTTTGGTGTGTAGTATCTCTTAGTAAGTCTACACATTTGCAATTTACTTCTGATAAGTATATTTATTTACATCTTATTTCTATCCATCTTTTATGCAAAAGCTTGCTTAAATTATGGTGAGAAGTAACTGATGGTAAATATGAGCTATTTTCAAGGAATATTATAACCATATCCATAAATTATGACATAAGATATGTGATGCAGTTATTTACATGGAATTATATTATGAAAGGCTAGAATAAGACCTTCAAGTTATGGTCCAATCAAATGTTTGAATTTTTTTATTTTTTTAAATATTAAAAAATATATTATTTGGTCAAAGTGTTATTAAACATTATAAGTTGCATTGGTCAATGCTAAACTAATAATGATCAACTAGTAAATTAATTGCTAGACTCTTACCATGGCAGGGCTAATAATGATTTTGTAACCATATTTAAATTTAATTAATAAGCAGATAAAAACTTAATACTCACAATAAACTTTTACCGTGGATATTATTAACTTGTAAATAGGCTTTGTCACAATGCTAGGTGCCGATCCCATGTCTTATCAATACCACATGCCAAAATACCATAAATCATTTCACAATCAAAATATT
>APFE030524188.1:60729-125928 GCA_000404065.3 Pinus taeda | reverse complement strand
ATTTAAATCTCATTTTCTATTTTTTAATTCATCCCATTTTAATAAAGACCCACTTAGTCATTTATTTCCAAAGTCACTTTTCCTTTCTAATTTTACATTGACTTTATTAAAGTCACTTTAAAATTAGACTTAGTAACTTTATCACTTAAAGTCACTTTTAAATTAAATTTGACTTTATAAAAGTTATAAAGTCACTTTAGGAGAAAAATTAAATTCTTTTGGACACTTTTCCCTAGGACAAAGATCAAAGCCTTAGGGAACCACTTGTCCGCCGGTAACAAATTTCAACATAGAGACCTATTACCCGCCACCAATGGGTGATCCCTACAGGAGAAATTTTCTCCTAGCTTTGTCTTCAGCCGGCAGGGAGCAACCACCTAATAACTCTGATGTGCTACTATTCTCCACCACCTGAGCCAGTCATTGTGTGCCCTCGCTCATCAATCATGATTGTATGTTTGAAGGTGGGCCATCCGACCCCAAAGGTATGATTTTTCATTATGTAATTGGGTGTTTATGCTTGCTTTTCTTGACAACACTTGGGTATGGATTACAGGGAGACTTAGAAGAAGGAAGGGCTTCGACTATACTCTTGTTCCCTTACCTCAGCTTGGAGGTTAATCTTGTATCCTAATCCCATGGAATCTCTTTTATTGGCTACTAACTTTAGGAGTGGCACTACATGGGAAACCCTAATTTTGGTTGTGTGGTCCCGCTTCCCGATACCATATATCTCACTCCCCTCCACTCATTACAAGCCCTTTTCATATTTTCACATTTTAACAGCATGGGATTACTCTCTTATTCCTTCAAGGGCTTTGTTGGGCTATACCTAATCTCTACGGCTCATGATATAATCTCAAATCCCAAGATCGATGGCATTCTTCTAAAGATTCCTTCATCTTATTGTTTCTTCATCTGCGCAAAAGTTGACTCTGACCTTCAAGCGAATCTTGAGACAAATCTTGAAGCACAACTAGGTCATATCATGAAGCGAATTTCGTATAGGACTAAGTTGTAGGATCAGCAATGAATTTTCTAAAACACTGAGCATAACTTGGACCATAGACATTTATTCAGAAAAATTTTGTAACCCCTTGACGTTTGGTCCTGTACATTGATAAAGATCTAAAGCACATTGTTGATTGATATCTGCATATATTCTTTTCTGAAACAACAATTGATTGCCCTATGAATCATTGAGAATTGTTTCAAAAGAACAGAAGGTGCAGTCATGATTGTTCTTAAGGGAGTTGAATTCGCTTTTATTCTTGGACTGCGTTAATTAGCAAGATTCCACCATCTGCTGCAGCCCTAAAGAACCATGGTAATTCTCATTGAAAGGCATAATTTCTGAGTGAATTTGTCAAGGTTCCTGTGAAGCATTGTAAGAGACATATGAACTGTTTAAGGACATCGAGTTGACCTACAAACCGCGGTGCAAACTCTGGTCGAGAACTCACAATTCCTTGAAGCCCTTATTATATATTATTCTGTCCAGTCAACCTATGAAAGCACAATTGGAGGTATTCTAAACTCAAAGATCTGATCTTGTATTCAAAGTTTTGAGGCCCGCTGAAGCTGCAGCCAATCTAGGACGGAATCTTAGACCTACAAAAGCATCACTCAATTATCAATCAGTGTACATCTGAAGGTGATCTCTATGAATGAAGAGTTGACTGTGATGTGCTAAATTGGATGGCAAGAAGGTTCAGTGCTCCTTGAGGTATGTTAATCTAATTTGAAAAGCCCTAGCCTGAACTAGAAGTATTTGAACTGTAGACTATCTTAAGCCTATTCCTTGAGAACATATGCAAGGGTTTCATAGTCACTACTCTGGTTTATTGCAACTCTACAGAAGTAAGGGTGTTACTTTCAAAAGTCTCTTTGTCACTTTCAGCAGTATTGTCACCTGTAAGAGTGTTTGTTATTGTCCAGTTAGGCTTCACTATTAATATTTGCAACAGGGTAGCAGGTTGTAAGGGTATCAATATTTTACTGTACATTTGAGGCATAATTGCATTAGGGTTTCATATGCAGTAGCCTGGCAGTTACATCATTGTCACTATGCAGCAGTAAGGCAGTTTCAGCATTGTCATTTTGAAGCAGTTGATTTCAACAGTAAGGGTTTCATCATCATGATTTTTGCAACAGATGTTTGGTTCTGAAATTAAATAGTACAGTGCATTCTGAAGTGCTTCAAGGAGTCCAGCAATAAAGGCAGGTTGAAAGGGTTTTTGTATCAATTTTATCACTACTAAGAATTCTGAGAGTAAGGCTTTCAGTGTTGTATCACTTACAGTTGTCTATTCATTATAAGTGGGTCATTGTCCCTGGTACAGGAGCCCGCAGTATTTTGTCTATTTTATTACTAAGTTGCACGAAACGGGGAAATGGGTACGAGTTTCCGAAATGGGCACGGGTACGAAAACGTAACCCCCTCCCCCCCAAAATTTGGGAACGGGGAAACGCAATATATATATATAATAATATTAGGACATTAAAAAATATTGCAATCAAAAAGCAATATGGTAAATTCTAATTTATTACATTATGATTAAATTGTCAATTTTCAATGCATAAACTATAAGTCTCTAAATTTACATCACATTTAATCATGAATGATCACATAATGAAAATAGAAATATCCAAAATTAGCCACGAGAAATTTCTAATTTCTTGTCTCTTGCTTGACTGGGAGTCTCCTCCTACATAGTCGAACGACCTTAGTGCTCTTGATTAAATACAATTTTCATACCCTAGTACCCTACATGCTCTTGATTATTGGGAGTCTCCCATGCATAGAGCGCTTGGTTCTCTTGATTGAATATAAGTTCCATACCCTAGTACATGACAAAATCCAATGGAAACATTGGAATCCCCCCAATCCTGAAAAACAGATAAGTCCATTGGATTTTGAGTGAGATCTAAAATTCTATTTTCTCCATATGAAATTCAATGAGGGGCGAAACCACTCTCAAACATCCTGAGTCATTTCATGGTAATGTTAAAAAAATAAACGAGAATATCACTTTTACTTTAAGAATTTAACATTACCATGAATTGCATATCAACACTAGGGCCATAGGCTTGAACATTCGGTTGTCCCACTCAAAAAAATCCTTTTTCTTATAACTTGAGAGACATCTAGAAGCATCTAGAGGATATTTGAGTCACCCAATAAAAAATTAGAAGCAAAAAAATTAAAAAAAAAAATACAAGAAAAAGTCAAGTTACAAGAGGAAACTCCGACGTACGGCTCGGAAACTCGTTTCCAATCGTACTGGCCACGTTTCCTCCTCAAGAAACGTGCCAGTACGGCCGGAAACGAGTTTCCGGGCCGTACCATACGGGTTTCCTCGTTTCCATACGGAAACGGACCCTGGACCCACGTTTCCTGCAACTTACTTTTATTATCATTTTTAGGGTGGCAGGGTGGTGCTAGGGCAGGTTGAAGCTTGCAGAGTGTTGGAGCGTCCTTCCAGTGGGTGCTGTTAAGACAAGGTGTGGGAGCATCCTTTCAAGAGTTCGAGTTGAAGCATTGATGTACTCACAAAATTATTAGTGAAGCTTTTGGTGGTTTTTCTCCCGGAAGGGTTTCCACCTAAAAATTTTGTTTGCTACTGCCTTTGATTCTATGCACTATTGATTTATGGTTTTAATCTGATGTTGAAGATAACTAATGCTCTGAAAAAGAAAAATTAACTAATTGTAAGTGAAATATTGATTCACCCCCCTCTTAGTGTTTCCAACGATCTTTACATTGCTTTGACTTGTGACGTTGGGCTTACAATGGTGGTGAAAGATGCTATAAACATGTTTGTATGTACCCCTGCTGAAATGATGGGTAACATGGACTTTGCTCAATTTGAACATGTACCGATTTTGCAAGGTAGGTTGCTACGTTGCACTATGGGGAAACAAGTATGAGTTTCTGAAATGGAAATGTGTTGAAAATGTGACGCCTAAAAAACTTGCAAACCATGGAATGTGATATATATATAATATATATATATATTATATATTATATATATATATATATATAAAACACATTATATTCAAACTTTGAAAGAAAGCATTATGAATAAATGACCAGGAACATTTAGATGACAATCAATGTTCCACCATTACTTATATTGGGATCCTCGTCATTAGCATCACCTTCTACTTCCTTGTCTGGCCTTTTCCTCAACCTTGATTTTCCAAGGGCATCAACAAACACCATCCAATTGTGATAAAACTACCTAATCCAAGCTTTAAATATGATAGAAAATGCTTAGCATAATCAATCATATTGGTTTGAGTGAAGGGTAAATTTTTGCTAAGGCCATGACAAATGAATACAACATTCAATGCCACTAACTATTGATTTGTGGTAGCTGTCGATTTGGGGTAGCATCGAATGTGCTCTAGAAATGAAAATTGGTGGAGAGGATAAAGCACATGAGATCTCCAAGACCCAGAAATGGTTTGGGCAGATTCTAAACGGTTTGAGAGATATTAAAATAATTAATATTTTTAATGGGGTTCCTAAGTCTAAACTTAGAAAAAATAACATATTAATGGGTATTAATATAAAACTAGGTTAGAAGTTTCCAAAAGTCATGAATCAAGCCAAACCTAATCTTATTCGTAGATTAGAGATTTAATCTCGGTCGTTGAAGAACCAACGAGAAAAGTATAAGAGGAGGCTTGAGGGTCAGTTGAAGAACACACCAGAGTGATCAGTCATTCATTTTGCTAGAGCGGGGTTGCTAAGTAAAGTTGAATCAGTGTTTAGCAGCGAGGGGCAGTGAGTATGAGGCAGAGAGGTAGGGACAATACTGGGAGACCAGCACAGAAGCGGAGAGAGCCAGAGCAGCAGTCATTCTAGTCTACGCAGAGCTTAGCAGAGGCATCGCAGAGCCCAGAGAGACTGTGTCATCCACATAGAGGGCAGAGGGAGTGACGCAGAGGCTCTCAGAGGCTGCGCAGTGCCTCAAAGGGCTGATGTAAAGAGTCCTGAGGCTGACGCAGAGGCCAGAAGAGCAAGTGTTGAGCTTCAGTTGTGCAGGAGAGGGTTTCATGGGACAGGTTTTCTGAATACCTATTTCCAAATATAGAGGTATTCCTGTCGTGTATTTTTCTCTATCAGGTGAGTCGGATTAGGCTTCTAGTTGTACTCAAATAGACTACTTAAAAATATAACCCTTTGAATAGTTGCACCGGTTTACCCGCATTGGGTTTTTCCAAGGACATTGGTCCAAAAATAACGATGTCACTTGTGTGCTTGTTTTCTTTCAGTTGATAATCTGTAGATATTGTAACTGCATTGAGTTTATTTCGATATTTAACTGTATTAAATAACTTGTTCGGATTTAGACAAGTAGGAGAAATAAACCAGTAGAATACAGATTAATTTTCTAATAGATAGACGTAGAAAATTCAACATGGTATCAAAGTGTGGTTGTAGATCAATAGATAATTGAAGGCATTAGCCGAGCAGAGCATTTGCAACAGATTCAGCTGTCCCAAGTGACAAAGTTGATCCTTGCAAAATGCGACAAAGGAGTGACACAGAAAGACTGCGTCATCATTCTGGGCCAAAGAAAGGCAGCGTAGAGGCTAAGGGAGGCAGAATCAGGCTCACACAGAGCCACGCAGAGGCCAAGAGGGCTGACGCAGCTGGCTGGGGGAGTTTATTTGCTGGTGTCGGGATTGCGCAGAGCCAAGTGGCTCAATCCTTCAGTTGCTAGGGCATAGGAGGCTGTGCGTAATTTGTTGAGCGAAGATGGTGGGGTACTGTAGTCAAAATAGTACCTAACAGGGCAAGACCAAGGTGGAGGGAGTTGTTGCCATTATGAATTTCTAGCCAAGGAATCTGGATCAATGTTGCAGTTGCACAGATGATCGGAGCAGGGGCAACTTGACGTTGGCAGAAGGATTTCCAGCAGGGAAATCGAGACCCAGAGGGAGCCAGAGGAGAACTTCCAGACAAGAAGTAGAGACTCAGGAGGAGTCGAACCAAGAACTTCCAGACGGGAAGTACAGAGACTTAGCAGGAGTCGAACAGAGGACTTCCAAGAGGGAAGTAGACAAACTCAGAGGAGTCGACAAAAGAGCAGCGAGATGGTCGTGAATAGGCTGGGAGATCAAGACAGGCTGGATGGAGCGTCCAACTTTGTGGTCTGGAAGGCCAGGATCTTGTCCATTCTAGAATGACATCGCATCAAGGGCTTCACTTTGAAAATGATGGCTATCCCAGTGGACCCAATAGCGAATGATAGGTACGAGGAGGCAATGGCTAAGGCAAAGTTCATCATCCTTGATGGGGTCAAGGATCATGTGGTACCACATATTGCTGAGAAGGAAACAGCAAAGGAGATGTGGGACACTTTGAAGACAATGTACCAGCATACTTCCATGCAGAGGAAGATGCTCCTGGAGAATCAGCTAAGGGCATACCAAATCCAGAAGGGAAGGAGATCCGTGACCAGCTAACTTCCATAGGGGCCATGCCGGATGAGTTATTGATGTTGAGGACCACATTGAACGCAGTTTACGAGGATTGGGAGGACTGGGCAGGACGAAGCTTCCAAATTGGGAAGAACTGTGGGCAGCTCTTCGTCAAGAAGAGATCAGACGGCTAACCAAGGCAAGGAGTAGCGGCAAAGGGGTCAGGATCAGGAAGGAGGAAGAATACGATGCGGCTCTAGCATCTGCGAGAAAGCAGGAGAAGAGGAAGAAGAAGGACCTCTCCAAGGTCAAGTCCTTCCATTGTGGGGAACTAGGTCATTTTGTGAACCAGTGTCCGAGGAAGAGAGCAAGGGAGAGGCTTCTGAGTCCAAGGTAGCGCCAGCAAGGGCAAAGAAAGAAGTCGAGGAGGATGACAATCGTGTTGGAAATAATACTGAGGGGGGGTGAATCAGTATTATCAAATCAATATAACTTTTTCATTTCCATATTCAGATTCATATACGCTACTTCAATTAAGGAAAACCACGTGTATACGCAATTGTGAGTAATGCAACAAGCATATATCCAGTAAACTTATAATTCAGTTAGTTGCTTCTTAATGAGTGCATCAGAACATTATTAACCATATGAACAGTAAACAAGAGCAGTAAAGCAGAACAAATCATCACACATAAGCAACACACATGAACACCAAGATGTAAGGTGGAAACCCAATGTGGGTGAAAACCACCTGCTGCAATTCGTCTCTATCTTCTTTTAATTAGAAACTTCTTTTTACAATGATTCTATACTGGTGCAATCTTATACCAGTACGTAGGCTGCTACCTGCAGAAAGCTACAGCCTTCTCTCGTTCTCCAGCTTCTCCTGGAAGGGAGCTACAACCCCCTTAGCTCTTGTACTAGCTGAGGTACTAGTACGTAGGTGCTGACCTACAGAAGGCTACAAGCTTCTCTTTTCTTCCAAGGACCATGTTTCATAAATTTTCAGATTGGATCCATGAATAACATCAATCAAACATCAAGTATATCTGCATCAACCAAACTTCTTTGTACAAACCACAACTGAATCAAACAATCACTTCTCTGAACACTGTAACCAGAATACAATAACTGTAACCAGACACCAATCCTGAACCCAGAACACTGCAGCAATAAACAGAAGCGGCTAAAACATATTTCACGAGATGTACGCTACTTCAATATGTAGAACCTGCGTGCATACGTTTTTGCATCAAGGCGAAACAGCCTATACGTTGTTTTAAGTTAGTGAACCAGCGTGTATACGCGCCTCTGCTGTGCCGAACCTGCGTACAGATCTATAGAAGATAATTTACCCTTTTCACTTATTCAAACATTAGTTATACCCAAATTATCATATTTATAGATCAAGTCATGCGCCAAATATAACAGATCAAAATTACACAAATATACTTTTCTTCAAGCCTTAAGATCTTGACCCATCAATAGAACTTATCCTTCTCCATGCGCTCAGGTTCCTCCTTGATTCAGATCTAATTATGCACCATAACCCAATGACCAGTATTCTAGATCTTGCTCTTCATAAGATATTCAATACTTAAGTCCATGCCTTTGTCAAATGATCTCCTTCCCCTTTTATAGTCTTAGGCCTTTCTCAAACCATGGTCCAAAACCATAGAGATCCAATACTAGGGACCCGATACCTGGGTTCAATACTTCGAATGCAATACCAAGGTCCAAAACCATAGGTCCAAATACCATGGACCCAAAAATAAGTTTTCCCACATGTACACGCTTTTCCATGCATGAAAGTGCGTGTATACGCATACACGACTTTTGATCAGCAATCCTGCGTGTATGTGCGACCTAGTTAAGAGGAACCTACGTATATGTATGGTTCTTCCATTCTGAGAGCTTGAACTGTGATCTGCCATCTGAGTGAGTTGCCATCAAGGACAACACCTGTGCCATAGTGCTAAACCTGTGTCATAATGCCAACAATCTCCCCCTTTGGACTTGATGGCAACCCCAAATCATTCAAGGTCATTCTCCCCCTTTGACATCAAGGGAAAAGGGTTATGCTCCCCTTGAGTACATGCTGAAATCTTTGCTCTGTTGTGTTGTCCATGCTCCCCCTGACTGTAGGCAAGGTCTACAAAAAAAAATGGTCTATAAGAAAGACCATGACTCTATACATTATAAATGACCTTCCTATTACCAAAGACTCATACATACATCCATCTCCCAAACAAGTGGGGATATATCAATATTGACTCATCCACCCAACCAAGTGGGGATACACCAAAAGTTTACACAAGATGAAGCAAGAACATTACATCAACCATCCCAGGCATAGTGGGGAAACCAACATAGGCTGTTACATGACCTTAATAAGAAAAGAAATTTATGACATAGAGACGAAATATCTACAACAAGATTATTCAACAACTATCATCAGCAGCATCTGTCAATCATCATTCAGACCGGCAAGTTCTCCCTCTGCATCTGTTCCACCTGAAACCAAAAACAACTGTGAAATTCAACCAAGATCTTCTAAGATAATGCCAACAATGCATTATGAGAAGAATATATGCTCCCCCTGAACCTGTGCTAGAAGGCCTCTGTTAGACCCATATCAAACTCTTTTCATCCAGAGCCTGGCCCACTGTTTGTCTTCAACCAACATATACATGTCTGTACCCACATAAACCAGCGTATGTACGCGGATCCTCCTCATGAAATTCGTGTACAACCACTTTTCTCTGAAACAGACAAGTTTCAACAACAAGATGATGCATCGACTACTCCCAGCTTCTGTCTGAGGTATTCAAATGTCTCCTTGGGCAGTGGTTTGGTGAGTATATCAGCAACTTGTTCCTTAGAGGGAACATACTCCAATTTGACCTTTTGTTCAAGCACTGGTTCCCGGAGAAAATGATATTTGATAGGTATGTGATTGGTCTTTGAATGCATGACTGGATTCTTTGAAATACTGATTGTACTTCTATTATCACATAGGATGGAGATAGGTGGAGTACAAGTGATTTGAAAATCTTGCAAAGTTTGCATCATCCAAAGGAGTTGTGTGCAGCAAGATGCAGCAGCCACATATTCTGCTTCAGTTGTAGATAAAGCAATTGAACTTTGTTTCTTGCTGAACCAAGATACTAATCTAAAACCCATAAAGAATGCACCACCACTATTGCTTTTCCTATCATCCACGCTTCCTACCCAATCTGCATCTGTATATGCATTAAGTGTGAAATCTGCATCTATAGGATACCATAAGCCATAGTTTTGTGTTCCTTAAAGATATTTGAAAATCCTCTTAACTGCCTGAAGGTGTGCTTCCTTTGGATTTCCCTGGAATCTTCCAACTATTCCCATTGCATGCATGAAGTTTGGTCGGGTACGAGTCAGATAGAGCAGACTACCAATCATGGATCTATAGGTTGGTTGATGTACTGTTGTTGATTCATCATTTGCACTGAGGCTACATCCTGTTACCATAGGGGTACATACCGGTTTTGAATCTTCCATACCATATTTCTTCAAGATCTGGTTGAGGTACTTGGTTTGTGATAAAAAGATATCGTCATTATTTTGTTGGATTTGTAAACCAAGAAAATATGTCAGCTCACCAAGCAAGGACATTTCGAATTCTTTCTGCATCACCAACACAAAGTTTTGACTCATGGCTTCTTCATTACTACCAAAGATGATATCATCAACATACACAACAAGTATTAGCAATTTATCATTATCAATTTTTATATATAGATTTCTATCTGCTGATCCTTTTGAAAAACCTTGTTGATGGAGGAATTTGTCCAGACGATAGTACCAAGCCCTTGGAGCCTATTTAAGACCATAGAGTGCCTTCTTAAGTCTGTGTACAAGTTTTTGATCATTTCCAAGGATGAATCCATCTGGTTGCTCAATATACACTTCTTCTTCTAAGTCCCCATTTAAAAAGGCAGATTTCACATCCATTTGAAATACTTTGAACTTCTGAAAGCTAGAAAGAGCAAGGAACATTCTTATAGCCTCAAGTCTAGCAACTGGTGTAAAAGTTTCTTCAAAGTCTATACCCTCTTGTTGAGCATACCCTTTACAAACAAGTCTGGCCTTGTTTCTAATAACTTCTCCATTTTCATTCAGCGTGTTTTTGAATATCCATTTTGTCCCTATGACATTCTTATCCTTTGGTCTAGGAACCAACTCCCAAGTGTTATTCTTTTCAATCTGCTCAAGTTCTTCATCCATGGCCTTTACCCAGCATTCATCTTTGCATGCTTCTTTTACATTTTTTGGTTCAGTGGAGGAGAGAAATGCTAGATAGCTTGAAGCTTCAGATATACTTCTTCTTGTTTGTACACCTACCTCTTTCTGTCCCAAAATTTGAGTTTCTGGATGATTCTTCTAAACGTACCTGGATGGAGTCTTTTCTTCTATCCTTATTTGTTCTTCTGGTGCCTCATGAGTTTCTTCTTCATCATAAGTCTGATTTGATGTTGAAGGATAGTCCTCATCATCTTCGAAATCTTCGGATTTTACCTACTTAGGAATGTTTCCTTCTTCATCAACCACTACATCAATACTTTCAACAATTTTACCAAGTCTTTTATTATAGCACTTATATGCTTTGTTGTGGGGAGAGTAACCAAAGAGAATGCTTTCATCTGCTCCAGGTTCAAACTTGCCAAGATTTTCATCAGTCTTTTTGATGTAGCATTTGTTTCCAAAAATTTTGAAGTATTTCACTGTGGGAGTCTTACCATACCAAAGTTCATGAGGCGTTTGAGTGTTGTTTACCCGGACGTTTGTCTTGTTGAGAATAGTGACTGCAGCAAATGCGACTTCACCCCAGAAGGTTGCGGAAGTTCCAGACTCATCAAGCATAGCACGAGCCATTTGTTGAACCGTTCTGTTCATCCTTTCCACTAGTCCATTTTGCTGAGGAGTCCTTGCAGTAGAGAATTCCCTTCTTATTCCATGTTCTTCACAAAAATCGAAGAATTCATCCGAGGTAAATTCCCCTCCTCAATCAGACCTAAGGCATTTGATTCTGCGATCTGATTCATTTTCAACCAAGGCTTTGAATGCTTTGAACTTTTCGAAGGCTTCATCTTTATGTTTCATAAGTCCTATCCAACACATCCTGGAAAATTCATCAATGAACAATATAAAATATTCTTCTCCTCGAGGTGACCTTTTCCTAGATGGACCACATACATCAGTATGGACAAGTTCAAGTGGCCTGCTAGCTGATCCTTCCTTCTCAGGGAAATTAGTTCTAGTTTGCTTACCAAACTGACATGATTTGCATATTGTATTGTGTGGAATTCTAATGTCAGGGAGATCATGAACCGCCTGATATTTGCATGCTTTCCTTATCTGAGAAAAGCTTAGATGCCCCAATCTTTTGTGCCATAGCCAGTGTTCATCATTCTTGCTTAGATAGCATTGTTGTTGTCTTCCCTTGAGTATGTATAAATTATTTGGAGTTCTTAAGCCTTTGATCACTGTTTCTCTTGTATCAAGCTCACGAACAATACATCCATTTGATCGAAATATTACCTCATTTCCTTGATCACACATTTGACTGACACTCAATAGATTATGCTTTAAGCCATCAACATACATAACATTTCCAGCTTTGAACCTTTCTTTTAAAATAATAGAACCTTTACCCTTTTATGAGTGCAGGGGTGTCATTTCCAAATGAGACCTTCCTTTCCTTTTCTAAGGCACTATATGACTGAAGTTTTTCTTTATCACCTGTCATATGTTTCGAGCATCCACTGTCGATGTACCACTGATTTTCCTGTCCTTCTGCATATAAGGCTATCCCACATCTTTCTGGTTGCGCTTGTTTCTTTCTCCATGTTTTGGGACTCAATGAAGCTTGCTCCTTCTAAGTTGTTTGTCGAAACCTACTCCTGCAATTAGAATCTTCATGACCAAAGTTGTTACAAATAGAACATTCTATTTCATTCTCAAGAGCAGAAAAGTTATTGTAGGTCCTCTTCATGATTCCAGTCATACTCCTTTGTTTTTGGGCTTCTCTAGTCATGGTGGTCTTGTAGGCAACACATTGAGCAGCTTTGTGTCCAAAGTTATGACAAGAGAAAGATTGGCCATTGAAGAAATTCCTGTGATTATCAAACCTACCGACCAAATGATTATAGTTTCCATTGACATCCATTCTTGAGGCAAATTGAGAATGATTTACCTGTGGTTTGTTGTAGCTTCTGTTCATCTTTGAAGTAGATTGCCCCCGATTTACTTGGTGATCTCTGTTCATTCTGGAAGTAAATTGTCCCTGATTTACCTGGTGATCTGCATTATGCTTTTGCTGTCAATTGTCAACCTGTTCACTTCTCCTTGTTGCATCAAGATAACTTTTGGAAGTGGATGTCTTCTGTGCTTGAGATGCTTCTTCAGTATATCCAAGACCCATCTTGATTAGAGGAGAACGCTGCACTTTGATAATCTCATCGAAGGTTTCAGATCCTTTAGCAAATCTAAGATTAAGAGCTTTTGATTTCTCAATATCTTTTCTAAGTCCCACAATTTCACATTCTAACTTTTCATTGTGTTTTTCTCTTTCAGCAAGTTGGAATGTCAAAGTATCTATAATTATATTATTTTCCTCCAAACAAATTTTAAATTTAGAAATTTCTTCATAAAGACAATTTTCATCTATAGCATCCAAGAAATCATCATCTTCAAAGGCCATCAAAAGTCTATAATCATTGCATTGTCCATCTTCATCACTATTTGATTATCCATCACTGTCTTCATGTGTATAATAGCTTTTCTTACTTATATTCTATTTTCTATTCTATCTAACAGGTTCCTTACCTTTGTCAATCTTATCTTTATGAGGACACTTGGCAGCATAGCGACCAACTCTTCCACAAGCAAAACATTTGAAAGGTAGCTTACCTCTAAATCTTCCAGAACCCCGTTGAAGATTCTTGACAAAGTTTGATTCTTCCTCTTCTTCTGACATATGTCCTGAGTCATTGTAATCTCCTTTTCCTAAGGCTTTGAATGCGGCTTCTCTCTTGTCTGATGGTCCTCCTTTTCTCATTTCGTAAGCAATTAGGATTCCGTGCAACTGTGACATGGTAATGCTCTGTAGATTCTGTTTTTCTTCTATGGCAGAAACTTTTGATTCAAACTTAGAAGACAAAGATCTTAGAACCTTTTCAACCAAAACAACTTCTTTTATTTCTTCACCCAAGTTTTTCATACAATTAACAATCTCATCTATACGTAGGAAATAGTTAGCCACACTTTCATCATTGTGCATTCTGAGATTTTCATATTGAATTCTGAGAGTTTGTAGTTTTGCTCATTTTACCTGATCATCTCCTTCATAGCTCAGAACGATCTTGTCCCATATTTCTTTTGTGGTTTTGAGAGCTACATAACCTTGACGAATTCTGATTGAGATAGACTCCCTAATAGAGTATTGACAGCCTTTGCATTTGTTTCATACTGCTTCTTACCATCCATACCTGTAGGAGTTGCTGATGGAAATGTGTATCCTGTTTCCACGATATCCTAGACTTTTGTACCAAGAGATTGAAGATAGGTTGTGATTTTTACCTTCCAATAGACGAAGTTGCTCCCATCAAAAATTGGTGGCCTGATCAATGCTTCTTTTTCGTAGTTGCTCATGATGATAGATCTTCCTTCAAGCGATCAAGCTTCTTCTGAAGGACCCGCTCTGATTCCAATTGTTGAAAATAACACTGAGAGGGGGGGGTGAATCAGTGTTATCAAATCAATATAACTTTTTCATTTCCATATTCAGATTCATATACGCTACTTCAGTTAAGGAAAACCGCGTGTATATACAACTATGAGTAATGCAACAAGCGTATATCCAGTAAACTTATAATTCAATTAGTTGCTTCTTAATGAGTGCATTAGAACATTATTAACCATATGAACAATAAACAGGAGCAGTAAAGCAGAACAAATCATCACACATAAAAAACACACATGAACACCAAGATGTAAGGTGGAAACCCAATGTGGGTGAAAACCACCTACTGCAATTCGTCTCTATCTTCTTTTAATTAGAAACTTCTTTTTACAATGATTCTATACTGGTGCAGTCTTATACCAGTACGCACACTGCTACCTGCAGAAGGCTACAACCTTCTCTCGTTCTCCAACTTCTCCTGGAAGGGAGCTGCAACCCCCTTAGCTCTTGTACTAGCTAAGGTACTAGTATGTAGGTGCTGACCGACAAAAGGCTACAAGCTTCTCTTTTCTTCCAGGGACCATGTTTCATAAATTTTCAAACTGGATCCATGAATAACATCAATCAAACATCAAGTATGTCTGCATCAACCAATTTTCTTTGTACAAACCACAACTCAATCAAACAATCACTTCTCTGAAAGTTGTAACCAGAATACAATAACAGTAACCAGACACCAATCCTGAACTCAGAACACTGCAGCAATAAACAGAAGCAGCTAAAACATATTTCATGAGACGTGCGCTACTACAATACGTAGAACCTGCGTGCATACGCTTTTGCATCAAGGCAAAACAACGTATACGTTGTTTTGAGTCAGTGAACCAGCCTGTATACGTGCCTCTGCTGTGACGAACCTGCGTACAGATCTATAGAAGATAATTTACCCTTTTCACTTATTCAGACATTAGTTGTACCCAGATTATCATATTTATAGATCAAGTCATGCGTCAAATATAACAGATCAAAATTACACAAATATACTTTTCTTCAGGCCTTAAGATCTTGATCCATCAATAGAACTTATCCTTCTCCATGCGCTCAGGTTCCTCCTTGTTTCAGATCTAATTATGCACCATAACCCAATGACCAGTATTCTAGATCTTGCTCTTCATAAGATATTCAATACTTAAGTCCATGCCTTTGTCAAATGATCTCCTTCCCCTTTTATAGTCTTAGGCCTTTCTCAAACCATGGTCCAAAACCATAGAGATTCAATACTAGGGACCCAATACCTGGGTTCAATACTTCGGACACAATACCAAGGTCCAAAACCATAGGTCCAAATACCATGGACCCAAAAATAAGCTTTCCCACATGTACGCGCTTTTCCGTGCATGAAAGTGCGTGTATACGCATACGCGACTTTTGATCAACAATCCCGCGTGTATACGCAACCTGGTTAAGAGGAACCTGCGTATATGTATTTTTCTTCCATTCTAAGAGCTTGAACTATGATCTGCCATCTGAGTGAGTTGCCATCAAGGATAACACCTGTGCCATAGTGCCAAACCTGTGTCATAATGCCAACAGATCGTGCCATGAGTGCTCATGTGCCACTTGAGACGAAGTGCGGAGACATCAAGTTGTAGTCAGACGAACTACAGGCGATGAGGGGCAGGATCCTTGAGGTACCCAACCTCTTGGATTATACGTTTCTACGGGAGCCCCGAAGAGGAGTAGCAGGACTAATGGATATAGGTAGAGACAAATGCGGATGAAGCAGCAAAGAGTGCTACAGTGCAGGAGTCCCCGGGCAGTGCAAGGCTAGCAAGCTACAATAGTGAAAGAGGCACGGGAGTGTTGCACCAGTGCAAGATGGCACAGAGAGGTGTGCAATGGTGCGAGATGCAAGGAGTTGTTGCAGCAGCGCAGAGGTTAGTACATGGAGCACTTGTTAGCGGTAGAGAGAGATTCAACATCGGGGGTGTTTCTAGCCTAACAAGGATGTCAGAGTTGTGTGAATCAGTTGCTTACTTCTGAGTAATTGAGTTGCAGTGCAGTAGCAGTATGCAATAGCACGATGCAGCATGGTGAGAGGGGATGTAGTGCTAGGAGGATGGACCAACCGTAGCATGAATGCAAGCAGTGGCAAGGCCATGGGCAATAGTACAGGATGCAGCAGTGCAGAGGATGTTGGGCAGGGAGGCCTAGCATCAGCACAAGGATCGGTGTCAGATGATCAGAGTAATGCACAGTGAGGAGTATTACTAGAGCATAGTCCTCGCTAAGAGGGAGTGTTGATTTGGGGTAGCATTGGATGTGCTCTAGCCATGAAAATTGTTGGACATGCTAAAGCACATGAGATCTCCAAGACCGAAATGGTTTGGGCAGATTCTAATCGGTTTGGGAGATATTAAAATAATTAATATTTTTAATGGAGTTCTTAGTCTAAACTTAGGAAAAATAAAATATCAATGGGTATTAATATAAAACTAGGTTAGAAGGTTCCAAAAGTCATGGATCAAACCAAATCTAATCTTAGTCGTTGATTATAGATTTAATCTCGGTCGTTGAAGGACCAACAAGAAAAGTATAAGAGGAGGCTTGAGGGTTAATTGGAGAACACACCACAGTGATCAGTCATTCATTTCGCTAGAGCGGGGTTCCTAAGCAAAGTTGAATCAGTGACCAGTAGTGAGGGCAGTGAGTACGAGGCAGAGAGGCAGGGACAATACTGGGAGACCATCACAGAAGTGGAGAGAGCCAGAGCAGCAGTCAGTCCAAGCTATGCAGAGGCAGCGCAAAGCTCAAAGAGACTGCGTCATCCAGGCAGAGGGCAGAGGGAGTGACGCAGAGGCTCCCAGAGGCTACGCAGTGCCTCAGAGGGCTGACGCAGAGAGTCCTGGGGCTGACACAGGTCAACAAGAGGCTGGCGCAAAGGCCAAAAGGGCCAATGCTGAGCTTCAGTTGTGTTGGAGAGGGTTTCATGAGACAGGTTTTCTGAATACCTATTTCCGAATATAGAGGTATTGATGTCGTGTATTTTTCTGTCGGGTGAGCCGGATTAGGCACCCAATTGTACTCAGATAAACTTCTTAATAATATAACCCTCTAAATATCTGCACCAGTTTTCCCATATTGGGTTTTTCCTGGGATATTGGTCCAAAAATAACGGTGTCACTTGTGTGCTTGTTTTCTTTCAGTTGATGATCTGTAGATGTTGTGATTTTATTGTGTTTATTTTGATATTTAACTGTATTAAATAACTTGTTTGCATTTAGACAAGTAGGAGAAATAAACTAGCAGAATACAGATTAATTTTCTAACAAATAGACTTAGAAAATTCAGTAGTAGCATTGGATGTGCTCTAGCCATGAAAATTGGTGGAGAGGCTAAAGCACATGATATCTCCAAAACCCAGAAACCATTTGCAGAAATTCTACTTGGATGAGGAGATATTAAAATAATTAATATTTTAATGGGATCCTAAGTATAAACTTAGGAAAATTAAAATATTAATGTGTATTAATATAAATTTGGGTTAGAAGGTTCTAGGAGACGAGGATCAAGCCAAATCTAATCTTAGTCGTTGATTAGGGACTTAATCTCGGTAGTTGAAGACTCAACAGGAAAAGAATAAGAGGAGGCTTGAGGGTCAGTTGTAGATACACCAAATTGGTCAATCAGTTCAATTTTCTCTAGCGGGGTTTGCTAAGAGAATCGAATCAGTGATCTATTGCAGCGAGGGGCAGTTCGGCAGAAGGCTGAGAATACATAGCAAAGATGTAGAGATAGCGCAGCAAAGATGTAGAGATAGCGCAGAGCCTGGGAAGGCTGACGTAGAGGCCGCTGGGACTGAGCAATGGCTAAAGAGGCCAGCATGGGTGACGCAGATGGCCAGAGGACTAACGCAGAGGCTAGCAAAGCTAACACAGGGCCAAGAGGCAGCTCTGGAGATTTCCGTGGGGCAGACTGGAGTTGAGAGGGTGACGCAGTCCCTAGAAGTGACGCAAAGCAGTGGAGAAGCTTGGAGCAACTTTAGTTGTCCTACTAAGGAGCTGTTCTAGTTGTTGTGGGATCGATCATCTGGTGGCTGATCAGCCCGAATATCTGTCTCCGAGGAGAAGTACTTCTACTAAAGAAATTCTCTGAAGGGTGAGCCATTTCTGGCACCCTAGTTGTATTCAGAAACTGCATAATAATAAAACCCTCATATCTGTTGTTCCTGCATTGGGTTTTTCTGGGGACGATTGTCCAAAAATAATGGAGTCCCTTTTGTGATTGTCTCAGTTATTTCAGTTGCTAATCTATTTTGTGTTGAGGTTGCATCTGTGTTTATTTCGGTATTTATATTTATAAATTACTTGTTAATGGAAAGAACAAGTAGGAGATAATAAACCAGATAATGCAATAGAAATTTCTGACGTGTCAAAATTAGAAATTTCAACCTAAGTTGCCGGAAACAGCTACCCTAACCTCCAAAACGGCATTTTCTCATTTCAGATACGGATCCGGGTACGAAACGCCAGAAAAACACTAGAAAAACGTTTTTATTCCATTTTTTCCCTAGATACGGGCCTTTTTTTCAACCATAGTTTTTGTAAAAAATACCTGCCGTTTTAAAAAAATTAAAACGTTTTGCGTAATGTTGAAACGTATTTAAAAAAAATTAAAACGTAGGCCAATTTCATGATACGCTTTGTCCGGAAAAAAAATGTTTTACTGGATTGGCCGCATTTGCCAGCCAGGAACAGCACAGCTAACCGGGATTTCTTTAACTTTAAACTTATGCAAACCTAAAGGCTAAAACAAGTCATTTCATTTGCCATTTGCTGTTTTCCATTTGCCATTTGCCATCGTTTGCCATTTGCCGCCATTTGCCATTTGCTATATAGAATTATGCAGTACTTTGGGGCTAATGAATAAAAAGTATCAAAGTTTGAGTTGAGAAATACTCCAAGATTTTCTTCCTGATGGTCTGTAAGATGTAACTGTTTAGGTGAATTTTCTTGAAACAGGGGCTTAAGACAATTCAAGTCATCAAATTAATGTGCATGTAAACTATTATTTGTTTAAACTTTACTTGCTAACAATGTTGTCCCAGATGAATGTAGTACTCAGTTTCCATGCTTTCCAATGCAGTTATTTGGTTGTGCTGGAAACCAGATTGGAAGCCTTATGAATACATTTCTTTCCACTCCTTTGCTATACTTCTGTCTTCTGACCATGCTCATAAAGTTTTGCAGTTTTACTACTTTTCAAAGACTGTTACAGTGTAGAGTGTCCACTTCTACAGGGACTGATTTAAAATTTTAAAGTATATAGAGATATAATATGTATCTTTAAAACATAGAGAAAGCAGCTTGGTTATCTCCTGCTTCGTTTGAAGTGATATCCCCCTTGCTTGTATAGCCTTATTTCTCATCTACTATCACCCATTTGTTCACTCTCTTATGCCACAAATTTATTACAGACCTTAATCATCAAAAGAAGCCATAGTAACAACCCTAAACATACTATAAATTAGTCACATAACAGTGAACACTCATTTTATAATTGTGAAGCATTTGGCTATCATTTTTTACAAGTTTTGGTGACTAATCTTTACTGTTAGTAGTCTGATACAAAAATTGCAGAGGTCTGATGTAGGCTACAGCAGTCTAGCTTCTTGTTCACAGTGGCATCTCTTTTAATGTGTTTAAACTTTAGCATCAAACTATATATTTGCTTCTCTTCCTTGCATTTAGTGTTGAATTATGAGCAATCTCGTGGGCTGACCTAGTCATATTTTTGATTGACATATGAGCTCTAGAAGGTCTGATATAAAATTGCAGCATGCTGATATAATTAGTGCTTTGAGTTTGAAGTTCGCTCTTGGCATAAAATTTGCTTGACTAATCTTGTGGGATGACTGATAAGTAGTTACAGTGCGATTATCTTGTCTTTTTAAGTTTTTTGAAGTCTGATATATGATTATAATTTATATCATGATTCATATATCATATAAGTTTACAGAACTCTGATTTTCATTTCACTCTATCATCATAGAAATAGAATCGTAGATGATATTGATTATGCAATATGTATGTATTCTTTTTAGTCTTTAAAGTTTATATCTAATCTAGATTCTTGAAATATGAAATTTTTATTTTAATATATATCTATCTATAATATATATATATATATTTTATTTATTTATTATGTGCTGTTTCCTGCCATATCGTATCCAGATTTTTTGAAAATTTGCTTTATCCGTTTCAAACCCTGTATCCGTATCTGTTTCCGTGCAATTTAGATTTGAACACTAACACTGGGGTATATAAAGGGTTTTGTACTCTTGATTAAATGCAATCCCAGGACCCATCAGTATAATCCAAAGAAAATGTTGTAATCCTGGCACAGTATAATCCAAACAAAATGTTGTAATCCTGCCAATCCTAAAATCCTAAAAACTGTTAAGTCTGCTGAAACAATTAAATGTAATACCACCATTAATTGCTGCCATTTTTGGTCAAACCCAGTCAAAAATCACCTAAACCATTTTGAAAACACGTTCTACAGATGATGGTACAACTAAGCAAGGAATTTCATCATGTGCACAGCCTGAGATGTGCTTCTGGGCCATACCACATTTCCATATGGAAATATACGGGGTACAGTCCTCCCCTACACATTTCTTGTAACATAGGAAGATTGCATTGGAGAGAGATGTTATTGGGTGATTCCTCATCTCAAAAAGAAGAGGTACATATGCAATTGTTAGCTAAAAGCCTTCGGTTGATCAAAGATGACAAGGGATTCAGTACAGCTGCCTATTCGGTGTTTACTGCTGTTTTAATTTCTTTGAGGAAGATCATGTAATCCTGCATTACTGTTTTTACACTGATGTAAATAATTTTCTATAAATATAAATATTTCAACTAAAAAAGGTTCACTCTCAAAAAATGTAAAGAATGAAAATGGTCTAGCAAAACTTGCAACTTGCAAGTGATAATCAAACGGATAAAGGCAGCAGAGTAGAAAAACTCAAGTAATACATGTTCATTTAACGTTCAGAACGAAAAATAAACCAAAAAAAAAAAAAAAATTAACATAACAATTTTTATTTTAGATTTCAGTGACTTCATCTGGGAAATACTAACAAATTAAATTTTTGATGTTATTGCTGTCAAGCACATATAACAACATTTGTAGGAATGTCCAAGCTAAATATTTACTAGAGAGGCCCAATAAATTTCTGGCATTATTTCTTGGAGGTAACCTTAATACTAAAAAAAGAGAAATAAATACTTACTCTCAGCAAAACATTTTCAACGGATATCGGATAAGTCTCTTTTTCTATTATAAGATTTCCTGTGAAAGAATACAAGGAATCGTTGGGATGCTCACAATGAATTTCACCTGCATATCTCCAGTAAGGCAACATTTCCATTAAAACCTAGATATGAAATAAAAGCAAAATTTTGTCAAACTTATACATGCATTGTTTCCTATGAACATAAATGATGAATATGGAAATCATATAATATATTTTCAAGCTAGAACTTGTTGAGTGTTCATATATGACCTTCTGTGATGGATTATAAGATCATTTATCTGTACCTCTGATATATTCCAAGTGGAACCAAAATGGACACAAAAGATCCAAAAAAAAAAAAAAAACTTGCTTCAAAAGGTGTAATATTCTTAGTGGAATTATCAAGTGAATAACAGACATGTACTATGTACAGCAACCAAATTTTCAGCACACACACAATATATCAGAATAAACATGGAAATGCATCAAAATCTCTGATCCATTTTGTTATTTTTCAGCAGAATGGAGTACAAATAGATAAGAATAGAGGAACCTGGGCTTGCTACAGCAAGCAAGGTAAAACCCAGGTTGTAGTCTTGATGCTCAAGTGCTGGAAAGACTCCTCTACAAACTCTGTGCTGGCCCAGAAAATTCTGCTTCTGCTGCTGGGAAGAAAATGGGAAATCGGCCTCAAATGCGCTCAGAAAATTCTGCAAATTGAGCTGGTGCCTTTTCTCAACAAGCCCAACAAAACCCAGAAAGGGTTTGGCTCCAGACCAGCTCTCTCGGAGACCCACAAAATAGAGCAATTTTTACAGTCTCCTCTCTTGTAACTGATGAACAATTGTCGTAGGGTGCTCCCAAATTCCCTCAAAATCCCCTGCAAAACTCCTGTAATTTCCTCGTTAAATTTCCCTTATTTCTCCAGCCCCTTAACCCCTTAAACCTCCTAGTCTCTTGGCCCCAGAGAAAGCTCTGCTAGTGATCCCTGCAGTGTGCACAGGCCTAGAAAGGGACAATTTCTGCCTGAAAATTCTCCCCAAATTCTGACCTGCAAACCACCACAAATCTCCAGAAAAAATCCAGGATAAATCACTACCAAAATCCGGGAATCTTGCATGCAAAGAAGTTGTATCTTCAATTGATTCGAGTTTCCTCAACTGCGCTCAAGCAACACGCAGAAATGGCTAGATACTCCTGTAATCAGCTCTGGAACAATTCCAAATGGTAGCAATGACTCTCCTAGGGTGACACTCAAGGTTCACCAAAGAGAGAGTTGGAAATTCCCACCTGGAAGTTCCCTTGTGCTAAGAAGCACAAGTTGACTTAGCTAAGCAGCTCAAGCAAACACCAGTTCAGTTATCAAATTTACAAAAATCCCAAAAATGATGCCCCTCTTCTATTTATCTTTGCTGCCCTTCTCTCTCCTTGTGGGCCCTACCATTCGACCTCCCTTCCTAGTCATTTCCCTCCACATCGAATTTCCTCAAGGGGTTCGAATTCCCTACTTGAGGTGGCCCCCACATTCCACCATCCAACTAATTTTCCCCTTTTTCCTAATGTGAGGAGCCTCCTTTCTTAGAAAAATCAAGTGGTGTCTCCTCATCCATTTTTCCTAAAACTTTTTATGCCAAAAATTTTTACCATAGCCAAAATTGCAAAAATTTGGAACAAACTTAGCAAAATTAATTAGTGGGGATATTACAGTCCTCCCCTCCCAAATGTTGCTTGTCCTTGGACCTCAAGCAATTATAGTGCCAGATGCCATAGTATCTACTCTCCCTCCCATGTGGCATCCTCCTCTAGCAAATCCTTCCACCTAACAAGAAACTCCCTAATGACCATGTTCCGAAGCTTCCTCTCTCTCACCTTCAAGATGGCCTCTGGAATTAAGACCAAGTACCCCTCATCATCCATAGGCAATAACTCCATGGCAGCAGTGACCTATTGTCCCAAGGCCTTCTTCAGGCAAAAGACATGGAATACATTGTGCACTTTGTTGTCGAGTGGAAGCTCCAGCTCATACGCTACCTCCCCAACTCGCCTGGTCACTCTGTAAGGACCATAAAAACGTGGCTTGAGCTTTTAAGCTCCCTTCTACTTCAGCGTAGACTGACTGTATAGTTGGAGTCTCAAAAAGACTAAGTCCCCAACTTCAAAGTGCCTCTCAACTCTGCCATGGTCTAAATACAACTTCTGTTGATTTTGTGTTGTCTACAGGTTACCCTTGAGAGCTCTACAAATGTCCTGGTTCTCCTGTATCCAATCCTTGGCCCCTGGGGCCCTGCTATCTCCAAAAACCATGTCAACGAAAGTCAATGCAGCCTAACCATATAAGGCACGGAAAGGTAACATACCTATGGACATGTGGTAGGTTGTGTTAAAACAGTGTTCTCCAAGATGCAGCCATTTCACCCATCCATGTTGCTACCCTTTCACATAATTGTGTATGTAGCCCTCCAGCCACTTATTCACTATCTCTCTTTGGTCGTCCATCTACAGGTGGTAACTAGTGTTGGGCATGAGCTCAATCCCCACAAGGCGAAATAGCTCCTAACAAAAGCCCCCCATAAATCTGTTATCCCTGTCACTAATGATGGCCTTAGGAAGACCATGTAACCTGAACACCTCCTGGAAGAATAACTCAGCCACCTACGAAGTTGAATATCAAGCTGGAATGGCAAAAAAGTGGGTGAATTTAGTCAACCTGTCAACCACCATGTAGATGCAATCTCGCCCCTATACCACTGGAAGCCTCGTGATGAAGTCCATGGAGATGCTCTCCCATTTCCTCTCAGGAATGGGGAGAGGCTACAATAGAGCAACTGGGTGAGATAGTTCCCCCTTGTTCCACTGGAAAACCCCACACTCTTGCACGTCTCAAAACATCCCCCCTTGAGAGCACTCCATGTAAAGCACTCTTTGATCATCTGCTAAGTTTTGAGAAACTCCGAATGTCCCACCATGCACGAATCATGTGCCGCATGCATAATCATCTCTCTAAGTTATGACCCCAACACCAAGTAGATCTTGTTTTTGTAGTAGATCACATCATCCATCACCCTATACGTGTCATCTCCACATGTGACATCCAGGATCTCGCAATAGTTGCGCCCTCCAGTCGTGGGTGATATCCATAAGAGAGTGTCACGACCCTTATAGATAGTGCATCTGCCACTACGTTATGCTTGCCTTTGACATACTCTATCTCAAAATTGTAGGCTTGAATCTTGTTATCCCACTTTTGTTGCCGCTTCTGAAGCTCCTTCTGCTCCAAGAAGAATCGAAGGTTGTTGTGGTCCATCTTCACCTTAAATTTGTTTCCTGCCAGGTACTGTCAGAATTTGGCCAATGCATTCATTATGACTAGCATCTCCTTATCATATATGGAATACAGCCTCTCATAATCTCGGAGCTTCTAGCTCTCATATGCTATGGGGTGGCCTACCTGCATCAATACTGCCCCGATGCCTTCACTAGATGCATCGCACTCTAAAACAAAGGGCTGAGAGAAATCTGGTAGTGCAAGAACTAGGCATGTGCTCATCACCACCTTGAGGCGCTCAAAGGTCTCCTACATTGTGTTTGTCCAATCAAATGCCCCCTTCATCATAAGGTCTGTAAGGGGTGCAACGAACTAAGAGAATCCCCTGACGAAGCACCTGTAATAGGTACATATGCCCAGGAATCCTCTCAACTTCATCACGTTCCTAGGCTTAGGCCAGTCAAGTATGGCCTGAATCTTCTCCTAGTGGAATCCAACTTCATCCTCCCCTATCACATGCCCCAAAAACAACATCTCTGTCAACCCAAACTCACACTTGGACATCTTGGCATAAAACTCCTGCTCCTCCAATATGTGCAAGACCTCCTCCAAGTGCTACAGGTGCTCCTACCAAGTTGTGTTGTAGATGAGTATATCGTCAAAGAATACTAGCACGAATCTGCAAAGGTGCTTGCGAAACACCTGGTTCATGCAAGATCAAAATGCGGTGGGTGCATTGGTGACCCCAAAGGGCATCACCAGGAACTTGAAATGCCCATAGTGGCACTTGAATGCGGCCTTCAGGATATCCTACTCCCTCACCCAAATCTGATGGTACCCTGAGCGCAAGTCTATCTTAGAGAAGTACTTGGTTCCTCTAAGCTCATCCATCAACTCATCAATGCAGGGGATCGAGTACTGATTCTTCAGAGTCTTCTTATTCAGGGCCCTATAGTCAATGCACATGAGGAGGGTCCCATCCTTCTTCTTCACTACCACAACTAAAGAACCGAAAGGGCTAATACTAGGCATGATGTGCCCTAACACCAACAGCTACTAGGCACGATGTGCCCTACGCCCACAGCTCCTAAATGGCCCCCTCGATCTCATCCTGATAGGCCTTGGGATGTCTGTAAGGGGTGGTGATCACCGCATGCACACCTCCTCCAACTCAATCATGTGCTCAAACTCCCGATCTGGCGGGCATCCTCGAGGTATCTCCCCAAAGACTGTCTGGTGTCTCTCCAAGCATGAGAGAATATTTCACTGTGGTTTTCGTGCCTAGGTCCCTGCCTTCGAAAACCTAAGCTCCACTGCCCACTCTATATCTCCACGCCGCAAATCAGCCTCCATCTGATGGACTGATACTATCTGTGGTGGGTAGGAGTGTGTGCCTCTCAACACAACCAACTTCAAATCTGGCCACACAAATTCCATCTCCAACTTCCTCTAGCCAGTAGTGACACGCACCAGAGAATATAGCCACTGGACACCAATCACCAAATTAGTGTCTGACACATCAACTATGAAGAAATGATTAGTCCTTGAATAGTTCCCCATGGTTAGGGTCAGACTAGGAACATATCTCATACACTAACATTAGGGGACTTTTGAGGTCTAAAATGAGCCTCCTAAGTAAATTATAAAATAATAGTGGAAATAATAAAATAAGATTAAATTACAGCATCAAATTTTAGAGAGAAAAAATAAAAACTATTTTTTCAACTCGTATTTTCAACTTATCTCGCTATGGGTTTACTCAAATTTTGAGCGGCAACACTCGTTGGATGGATAATTTGATTTCTTATCCAAGGAGTACCCATGTTGCATACTTTCGATGGACCCTGCTACACAAAAAATGAGAAATACATACAAAAACGCGATTGCAATCACGTTTTTCATGTATTTCTCATTTTTTGTAGAAGGGTCCATCGGAAGTATACAACATGGGTACTCCTTGGATGAGGAATTAAATTTTGCATCCAACGAGTACTCCCACTCTAAATTTGAGAAAAACCTTAGGGAGATAACTTGAAAATACGAGTTGTAAAAATAGTTTTATTATTTTATTACTTTTTAATCTTTTTACTTTTTTACTCCAAAAATGGTGAATCCCATGGTTGACATCATCATCTTTAATCTTATTGGTTCTTATAAAGTTTATTTTGGTTGTACATTTTTCTTAGAAGGCCCATTTTAGACCTCAAAATTTCCCTAACGATAGTCCGGCCCCCCAGTACCAGCACTGAGAATCCCTCAAAAGCCTTTGTGTGTATGCCCCTCCGCTCTACAATCTGGGCATCAATGAAGTTGTGGGTAGCCCCATTGTCCACCAACACTGACACACGTTGTCCCTATATTGTGCCCCTGTTTCGTAGTGTCAAATACTTCGAAACTCCCCGAAGTGAAGCAATAACCTCTTTAGTGAGAAGAAATGGGCCTCCTCCCATGGGTTGTGGTCCTCCACCTACTACGTCTACGTCCTGCTCAATCTCATCCTTCGGCTCACTATCTGAGTACACCTTGATGTAATAGGCCTTGCCCTTGGTGCACTTGTGCTTAGGTGCCCACAGCTCCTAGTATGTGAAGCATAGCTTCCTCCTCTAGAGGTCCCTCCTAGTCTCATCATCAAGTTGGCCACGCCCAAGCTCCCTCTGTGGTTGTTTGGCATCTTTGTTACCTTGGAGAGCAGAGGGTTTGGTGGGTATAGGTGTCTTGGTCTTAAGGACTACGTCTATCATGTCCTTGGTCCTAGAGATGGCATCCATCAATGGCACGGGCTTGTAAGCCCTCACCCATCCAAGTAGTGGATCAGCTAGCCCCTCAACGAACAACATAATCAATCGTGCCTTTGAAATATCTGTAACCATCACGGCCAATCTCTAGAACTCTGATATGCACACCTCACTACTGTTGGTCTTTCTCAAATGTGCCAACTCCCTGAAGTGCAATTCTGGGTCCTTCCTGTCAAACCTCTCAATCAGCTTCCTAGTGAACTTTGTTGTAAGAGGTGATGTGGATATGCCCAAGTGTAATAAGGCCATGGTACCACCACCCATGCGCATCTCCCTCCAAATGCAGGGTGACAAACCGAATGGCATCAGTCTCTTGCATGGGGTTCAAATGGAGGTAAGTGTCCAGATTTTGAACCCATACCCTAGTTAAACTCTTGGCTGACCCATCATAATTGGGAAGTGTGACCTTCCCTGTTATCTTTTACACCTCCTGGCTCTATTATCCCTTGCTACCAGATGTCCTAACTCTAGTCTTACACCTCTCCTTGAGGTGTATAAATTCCCCAAAGGACAAGACTCTTTGAATCCTGGAGACTAGTCCCTCATACTCATCAATCACCGTCTCCACAAAGTTCACCAAATCTGCAACAAGATCTAGTTCCCTCTCTCTCCGGCTCATCCAAAAATTGTGGCATGGTGGGACGGCTAGCTTGGCCATGCACAAGAATGTAGTGTTGTTGACATGTATGTTCATGGCTTCCACCTCTTGCAGTGGAACCCCCATCTCCATTGTGGTCATGCCCCTATTGGTTATGCACTTGCAGGCCCATCATCTGCTGCATCATGCCCGTCATTAGCTAGCCCTGCCTCAACATCTGTTGGTTCACCCTCCATAGCTCATCCATAACTTGATTTTGGGCCCCTTGTCTTGGTTTCTCATCACCCTCTTGGCCCTCCATGCATTCTCTAGCATTATCGAGCTCAGTGTTTGAAAAGGGATCAAGTCCTTCTCTACCACGTCCTCTTCCTCTACTTGTTCCTCTGCCTCTCTCGAAAACTACACCTTGATATCTAGGTGGCATCACCTACTAATTTCTCCCATACTGACCAAGGACATGCTCTGATACCACTATAATATTCCTAACGGAATTATCAAGTGAATAACAGAGACATGTACTATGTACAACAACCAAATTTTCAGCGCACATAAAATATATCAGAATACACATGGAAATGGATGAAAATCTCTAAGCCATTTTATTGTGGAGTACAAATAGATAGGAATAGAGGAACCTGGGTTGCTACAGCAAGCAAGGCAAAACCCAGGTTGTAATCTTGATGCTCAAGTGCTAGAGAGATTCCTCTCCAAACTGTACGATGACCCATAATATTCATCGCTTCTACTACTCAGAAGAAAATGGGAAATCAACCTCAGATGTGCTTAGGAAATTCTGCAAATTGAGTTGGTTCCTTTTCTCAACAAGCCCAACAAAACCCATAAAGGGTTTGGCTCTAGACCAACTCTCACAAAGACCCACAAAATAGTGTAAATTTTCCCAATCTCATCTCTTGCATTCACTGTTGCACAATTGTTGTAGGGTGCTCCCAAATACCCTCAAAAGCCCTTGCAAAACTCCTGTAATTTCCTCCTCAAATTTCCCTTATTTCTCCAGCCCCTTAACCCCTTAAATCTCAAGTGCAAGCTCTACAATTGACCCCTACATTAGCCTAGAAAAGAACAATTTCTGCCTGAAGATTCTCCCCAAATTCTAACCTGCAAATCACCACAAATCTCCAACAAAATTCTAGGAGAAATCTCTCCCAAAATCTTGGAATCTAGCATTCAAAGGAGTTGTCTCTTCAATTGATGAGAATTTCCTCAACTGCGCCAAAGCAACACGTAGAAATGGCTAGATACTCCTGTAATCAGCTTCGGTTCAGCTCTAAACAGTAGCAATGACTATCCCAAGGTGACACTCAACGTTCACCGAAGAGAAAGTTGGAAATTACCTCATGGAAATTCCCTTATGCTAAGTAGCTCAAGCAAACACCAGTTCAATTTTCAAATTGACAAAAAGCCCCAAAATGATGCCCCTCTTCTATAATGACCCATCTCTTATTATAGGGGACACAAGAATATTAGCATGCATATGAAGCATCGTTATGATAGCTACATTTGCATGCATCACATGTACTGCACTAATATACATACTGGCTAATATTGGAAAATGTCTAAGTTTAGGGTAATGAATTGATTATCGAAGTAAATTCCTAACTCACCAGAATGTAATGAGTGGGGTACTTGATATGTATACGAACATTATATATATATATATAATGCATTAATCAAAAAATAATAAAAACAAGGGATTATGAATTAAATTTATTTACTTTATAATTTAATTTAATTAAAGTAAATAAAGTAATTTATTTTAAGAAGAGTCTTTCGGTACAAATCATATAGGAGAAAATTTTGCCGACGTGTTTCGAACCAGCTAGTGTGGTTCATCGTCAAGACCAGATGAAGATGCAGGTCATGGCACAGGCTTAAATAAGGGTGATGTAGAGACCAAAAAATAATATAACGGCTAGTTTATGAAAATCATATAATGGCTAGTTTATGAAAATTAATATTTTAATAATATAATGGCTAGTTTAGGAATCTCCTATTAATAGTGAGCTATCCTATGAACGGGGAGCTGGAGCCTGGCGGGAGTCGCGATCACGTGCAGGTAGCTAGGGTTTACTCTGCAGTCAGAAGGATCGTCTGCTTATCATCGGGCTTGCTTTCAGAACCAAATTGGAGTCGCGCTGGGAGGGGAAGGAATGGAGTCGGAGAATGGGGGGGGAGAGATCCCCTCCTTCAAAGCAGCGTTAACAGGGGAAAATAGAAAGGAAAAACAGAGTGAAGGAGCCCAAACCAATGAAGGAGAAACTTCAGAAACGGGAGCGCAAAGGAGATCATGATTCCAAAGCAAATGCCTACCTAGGACTTCGAGCAGACCCAGGTTTGTAATCCCACCTAATAGACTAGAAAATTACAGAAGCCATATGCGTGATTATGCCTTGATTTGCAAGTTTATAGGATATTGGCCTGCTGAAAAGGATCTTATGAGATGGATCTATCAGAGGTGGAAACCAAAAGGACATGTGGAAGTCAAGTTGGGAGCAAAGGGGTTCTTCACTGTTATATTCTCCAACCTAGAAGATAGGGGACGAGTCTTTGAGGAAGGACCTTATTTCATGAACAACGTTGGTCTGTTCATGAGAGAATGGGTAGAATGCTACAACCCAGATAAGGAAAGGATGTTAGCTGCTCCGATTTGGATCAGACTCTTTGGTCTACCATATGAATTCTGGGAACCAGAGATCCTTAAAGGCATAGGAAATACTATAGGTTCTTTTGTTAAAGTGGCGGAAACAACAAAGAGAGGAAAGTTCAACACCTATGCTAGAATATGTGCTTACATGAACATCACAGAGCCTCTCCCAGACACTATTGAACTAGAATATCATGATGAGCTATGGCACCAACCTATAGACTACGAACATATCCCATTTCGCTGCCGAAGATGCCATGAATATGGTCATCTGTTTAGGGAATGCCCTATTACGCTAGCTGAATAGGAAAGGGAAGCAGAAAAAAGCGGAAGCAACACAACAAGGAAAACAGGGGAAGAAAGAGAGGACTTCAGAGAAGTTCCAAGAAGAAGAGGAAGAGGAAATAAAAAGACGCAGAGGGGTAAACAGAAAGAAGCCCAGAAAACAGAATCTCTAAACATGTTTAAAGTCCTACAGGAAGAAGGGCTGGAGACAGAGGTGAGCGAAGAAGAAGAAATAGATGGAATGGAGGTAATAACTGAAAAATCAAACAAAGAGGCAGATAATAGGAATAATGAACAGGGGGCTGAACCCATAGGTGAAACCCAAGGAGATCAAGGAGACATGGAAAATAGACCCAAAGAAAACAAAAGGAGAAGAAGAAGAACAAGTAATGGCGAGACTTCTACAGGAATGGAAAAGGCTTGATGAAAGATTCATCCAGAAGAACAAAACCAAAAATACAAAGAAGCATTTCAAAGATATAAGGCAAAAAAGACACTGACAGAAGAAAAGGAAAATCAACAACTAGAGAAACAGGAAACGCAAAGCATAGGAGCGGGCAGCATTGGCAAGGGAGGCAAAAAACGAGGGAGAAGAACAATGGGGGAAATGATACAAGAAGTGGGTGAGATTCTTGTTAACTCTGGAAGAGTGATCCCTCTATCAGAGGTCTTCCAATCCCCCCCAAAACTGTTAAGATGATTATTACAAGCTGGAATATACGAGGCCTCAACAGCAGAGGCAAACAAAGGTATTTGAATGAAAGATTGAAAAAAGAGAAGCCCAATGTAATGATAGTACAGGAAACAAAAATAAGTACTGAGAAAATGAGAGAAATTTTGAACAAAAGCAGGAGTAGCTATGAAATCATGGGGCTAGATGCAATTGGAAGCACTGGTGGCTTAATAATTATCTGGAACCCAGAGGAAATACACTTCAGTAACTGGATGAGTCTCCCAATAATTTTATCTGGTACAGCAAGTATAGTAGGAACGAAGGAAGAGGTTATTATAACAAGGGTGTACGGACCTCATATTCAAAACGAAAAGGAAAACTTCTTGCAAAATCTAAAAGCCCTGCGTTGCCTCATACCTGGAAAACAATGGATAGTAGGAGGGGATTTTAATCTGATTAAAACCTTAGATGAAAAAAGAGAAGGAAATAGAAGAACGGATAAGGTCATGGAACAGTTTGGAGACCTCATAAGGGACCAGCACCTGATTGACATCCAAACCATCAATGGAAGCCATACGTGGAACAATAGGAGAGGAGGCGCTAACCAAATAGCCTCCCGCCTTGACAGATTCTTAATCTCGGAACAAATAATGTTGAAAGACGTATTTATAGAGGCCACCATTCTACCGGTAGCAGGATCGAACCATTGGCCGGTTAAATTAGAGATAGACTTAAAGCAAAGGCCTCCCAACAAGCCCTTCAGGTTCGAAGCTTTCTTGCTGAGAAATGAAGGACTGATGGAGAAGCTAGAAGAATGGTGGAGGATGAGCGAGCAAAGGGGAAAAAATAAGATGCACACCTTCCAACTCAAACTGAAGGAGATGAAGAATAAGATAAAGAAATGGAATAAAGAAGAATTTGGGAATATTATGGAAGATAAAAAGAGACTAGAACAGAGAATGGCAGACCTTCAGCAGATGGATATCATGGAAGGAATAGAAGAGGAGAGAACACAAGAAGAAGGCAGAGTGCTAAATCAGCTAGAAGAAAGAAGAAAACAAGAAGAGATTTTATGGAAGCAAAAATCAAGGGTACAATGGCTTAGGGAGGGAGAGAGGAATACTAAGTTTTTCCATAAAGCAATGGTTCAGCATAGACAAAGAAACAGAATATTCTCTATAAAAAACCAAGAAGGGCAAAGAGTTCTACAACATGAAGAAATTGAAAAAGTGTTGGTAAATCATTTCAAAGACATTCTAAGGGAACCACAAACCAACAGATCAGATGCCATAGCAAAGATAAGTAGTGAAATTCCAAATGTAGTTACAAGAGATCAAAACTTGGCACTCATGAGAAAAATCACCATGGAAGAAGTGGAGGACATTGTTAGAAACATGAAAAGGAACAAAGCTCCTGGCCCGGATGTGTACACAGTAGAATTCTTCTAAGCAGGGTGGAAGTTCCTTGCAACAGAAGTTCTGGAAGTTGTAGAGGAGGCCAGAATAAATCAAAGAATATGGCCAGGAATAAACTCAACCCTTTTAACCCTGATTCCAAAAACTAATCAGGCTGATGGCTTTCGCCCTATAGCCCTGTGTAATGTCATCTACAAGATAGTGGCATCAATTGTTGCCCAGAGATTAAAACTGATCCTACCAAGTATTATTTCCCCAGAGCAAACAGGGTTTGTTGAAGGAAGGCAGATTCTGGATGGGCTTGTGGTGGCCCAGGAAGTCCTTCACACTATGAAAACTAAAAAAGAAAAGGGTATGCTAATTAAACTTGACCTTTCAAAAGCCTATGATAGGCTAAGCTGGAAGTACCTAGAAAGAATCCTTAAAGCCTTTGGATTCTATGATAGATGGGTTAACTGGGTCATGAGCATGATCTCTACTCCGAATTTCTCTATTTTGCTGAATGGAGCGCCAACAGCAACTTTCAATGCCTCAAGAAGGCTCAAACAAGGGGACCCCTTATCTCCCTTTCTCTTCATAATTGCAACAGAAGGATTAGGTAGATATTTTAAAAAAGAAGCAAGAGAAAGGAAAATTCAAGGCCTCAGATTATGGGGGAATCGAACCACAGTCACACACCAACAATTTGTGGATGACATAATGATATACTGCAAAGCCACCCTGAAAGAAGTTAAAAGGATAAAGAAAATTCTAAAGATATTTATATATAGTTCAGGGATGGAAGTGAATAAGGACAAATCCAGAACCTTTTTCTTTAACACTGTGGAACCGGTTAGGAATCATCTAACCAGGGTCATGGGATATAGGACAGGGGATCTCCCTACCAAATATCTAGGAACTATGCTGGACACATCTTCCCTTAAAATAGGAAATTGGAAAAATATCATTGAAAAGATCATGAAAAGGTTGGATAATTGGACCTTCCGCGCTCTGAACCTGGCAGCTAGGGTTGTGCTGCTCAAAGCCACTATACAAGCAATCCCGATATATCCATTATCTGTAATGGCTGCCCCTAAAGGAATTTGTAATAAACTGGTTGAGATTTATAGAAAATTTCTATGGGGCGGCCCGAAACAACAAAAGAAATGGGCCCTATGTTCGTGGAAGAGTCTAACCAAACCCAAGGAAAAAGGTGGCTTAGGCCTCAGAGATCCATGGACCTTAAATCAAGTTCTTGCTGCTAAATTAAGATGGAGATGGCTACAAGGGGGTCCGGACTTATGGAAAGAAATCTGGACAGTTAAATACAATATGCCTCTCTCCTCGGAAGAAATTCTTAGAGACCAAAATATCCCCCGGGGCTCGGATATTTGGAACTTATCCCTCCAAAGCAGGGACTTAGTTGACAATCATATTTTCTGGGAAATAAGAGGAGGCCAGATAGCGAGATTTTGGGATGAAGATTGGCAGCAAAGGGGAAAAATGATGAACCTACAAGGCATGCAGGAAATTCACAGAACAGGTGTAGACAGAGGACTCCTGACGGTTAAAGATTATTGGAATGCAGCACCTGGAAATGAGGAATGGCGAGAATGGAAACCTCTGGAGGAATGGAAAAGGAACGCAACAGAAGAAGAAAAAACAGCGTACAGGAAGGAAACCGATTCCAGGAAGATAAAAAAGAGAGACGGCAGAGACATCCTCCGATGGGGCAAAGAAACAAAAGGGATATTCTCAATACAAGAAGCCTACAAACTAAAAACCCAGAATGATCCAGGAGAGGAAGAACAAAAGTGGAAAAAGATATGGAAAATAAAGTGGTGGCCGAAGATTAAGCTGTTTGCTTGGTTGGTTGGAAGAAAGCGGATTTTAACATGGGACAGAATCCAAAAAAGAGGATTCTCTGGCCCTGCTAGATGTTGCCTCTGTAATTCAGAAGAAGAAGACCAGGAACACCTGCTTAATGGATGCAGTGCGGCTCAATTCCAGTGGGAGCAAACAAAAAGTCTATTCACGACAACAGCAAGAAACCCGCATGATATAATTCAAACCCTTAGCGAGTGGGGAGAAGGAAAGTTTCATAGCAAAATTGTCAGACGGGCGTGGAGCATTTCAGCTGGCTTCAATGTTTGGAATTTATGGAGGGAACGAAATAGTCGAATTTTTAAAGGAAAGTCCACAGGCCCGGAGGAAATATGGACGAGAACATTAAAGCAAATCAAAGAGACAATCCTAGTGGAGAACTGGGCAGACGAAGACTGGAAAACTACAGAAGCTGAAACAGAAATCCTCAAGAAGTTAAACGTTGAACAGGGGATGATATACCATCAAGTTTCCAAACAGAACCACTAATTAGCAAATCAAAGCCGATCGGTTTTTAGAAAGCCGCCAGAAGGATTTATTAAACTCAATTGCGATGGAGCCGCTAAAGGGAATCCGGGTCCAGCGGGTTTTGGCGGAATCTTCAGAAATGGAGAAGGGGTTACAGAATGGATCTACGCTGAACATGGAGGCACAATGACCAATAATGAGGCAGAATTCATGGCGGTTTACCAAGGCCTCAAAATTGCCAAAAGAAACAGCTACAGAAAGTTAGAAATTGAAGGGGACTCCACCATGGTGATCAATGCGATCAGGCAATTAATCCAAGGGAAGACTTGGGAGAAGGTGGTGAAAAGTTGGCGAAGCGCTAGCACTGTCCGAGACATAGGAGAACTGCTGACAGAAATCGATTTCACGATCACGTTGCATGTTAGACGAGAGGGCAATAAACCAGCGGACTGCCTGGCGAATTGGGGAAGCAATGAACGAATGAAGCCAATCGATGACAGCTGGACCAATCAGGAATTGTTGGCACGATGGGACGGGCTAAATCAACTCATTAGAAAGGATAATCATGATGCAGAACAGGCTTAATTACACCCCCGCGTGGAGAGGGAGAGGAAGATTAAGACAACATCCGGAGGCTATTAGGAGAGGACAGAAGGGCGGTGCCCTTCACACCCTGTCAGTGATAATTAATGATTTCGCAGCAAGGCAGGGTCGCGGCCTAAAACAAAAACTGATTCACAATCCCAAAGCGCGCATTCGGGGTATTAGTGGCAAGCGCAAGAGGGAGTCTCTGCATCATTTGAGCAAATGTGGGTGGGAAGTTATAAGGAGGAACAAAGATAGAATGTCTAGCAAAAGCATTCCGAAGAAGGTGACGAGTGAAGCGGCGCTCTGGCAGCGAACCCCCAACTAGCGACTCAATCGATCGAAAATGAGTGAACGCAGAGTTAAGGATGCCCAAGAGGAGAAGGTTGTTGCAGAAGGCAGGCAAGCTGAAGGGGTCAGGACCAAAATCGAAATAGAAAACTCGGAGGAGCTTGACTGCAGGCAGGTCAAGGAACCCAGAGGCAAGAGATTTGAAACCGGGCAGAGTAGTAGAAGCTCGCAACGAGTTAAGGAAGGAGAAGGGAGAAAACAGCAGACGAAGAGAGGTCGCAGCCGCCCCCGACAGGCCACCAGCGAGGCGGAGAGTAGTCGGACGCAGAAAAGACACAAAAGAAGAAACAGGTCTATCAGTCAAACGGTGAATGAGGCAGAACAGGCCTACAATCTGGATTCAAATGCTCACATTAGGAACATTATTGAAGCTATGGAGGAGAAAGTGCTTGAGGAGCCTTCAGACCCAGAAATGAATGATTGGTCTCTGCAGTTACCAAACCCTGGTCATACTCGGGGCAGGCTCACCCTGTACCGTCGCACTCTCCACACCTACTGGGTCCTGAAGCACCTTCTGGCTAAGGCCATGGATCAGGTTGCAGCGGAAATGGTGGAGATGGCTCAGGACACGGCGGCGGCGAAAAAAGAAGTGGAAAATGTGGAAATGCTGGTAAGGCAACAGAATGACCTCCTCAAGGATATCAAGGCTATGCTGATGGAGCAGAGGAAGGACAGAGTCAATATCAACATCGACTGATGGTCTCCAGCGCTGCGAAAATCCTGGTTTTTCCCCTTTTTCCTTCTGCTTACCGTTTTCTATGTTTTATAGAAGTTCCATCTGGGTCGCCCTTGTGGCAGTTGTTTAGGGGTTTGTTTTTTGGGAATGCGCATTTTGAGCCTATCGTTTTATTTTGTTTTCTAAAAGTTCCATCTGGGTCGCCCTTGCGGCAGCTGTTTAGGGGTTTGTCTTTTTGGGAACGCACATTTTGAGTCTGCCGTTCTATTATGGTTGTAGAGAGACCTTTTATGTTCTTACCAGTCTGGACTATAAACAGTTGTGATAACGTTAATGGCGTATGTAAGTATAGGTTCCAACAGATCTGGTTTCCCTTCGGGGCAGATTGAGGAGCCTAAGTTTTGTACTGTTATTTTCCTGTAGATAATAAAATACCGCAGCTTACAAAAAAAAAATATAAATGAGTAAGAATAATAATTATAATTTATATAAAATAGATAAAAATATAATAATTAAAAGAAAGAACGAAAACATACATAATAAAAACAAACAATCCAAGTAACCAATACAGGGAAACAGAGGACAAAATAAAAATAGATAATAAATAAAATAAATAATAGGAGGTCAACCTGATTAATGAGTCAATATCCTACAAAAAATAATAATAAAGGAGGCTAAAATTAAAACAAAAAGCAATCAAAGGGGGGTATTATTATTATTATTATTATTTAACGACTAGTTTATTAAAAAAATACAATTAATAATGATATAAAGATCAAAATATTTCCTATATGGCTAGTTTAAGAATATAATATACAAAAATAATTTATTTAATTTTTAAATAAAGTGATTTATTTGGCTTATAAATAAAGTAATTTAATTAAATTGTAAATTAAATAAACTGAGACATTGTTAGCTCATAAACTAAATAAATAATTGTAACCACCTCTAAACGAAGGGAAAAGACAATTCTAGAAGGTAGGAGACCGATAGAAGAGGGATGTTGAGACGGTGATGAGTTTTGAGACGGTGGATTTTAGGCATATAAAGGAGTCAAGGAGACCATGAGAAACGGGGGAACAGAGGACGAGGAGCACGGAAGTAAGTGTTAAAAAGTATAACTAGGTTCAGTGTCCATAATGACATGTGTGATTGTGATTTTATGTAATTGATGTAAAGAAGAAAACTAAAATTATTATTGTAATGCTTGTCTCATGGGTTTCATGAGCAAGGTTACTTTTAGTGATGGCTCCCATTGTGAGCCTTTAGGATTGGTCATAAAAGTCAATTTGAGTCTATGTCATGTATGAAGGACCCTTCTTGGGCATGTTATATTTTGTATGAGTCATTAGATAAGTATGTATAGCCCTCCAAGACAAGCGCATGCATCTCTCTTCAAGTCGGCTTCAAGATGGAATTAATAAACTCCTCCAATAGACATGTCGGCTCACCCTCTTCAAGTCGCCTAATTTGTGGAAACAACGATAAATAGGGTTGCTCGGCATCACTTCTAGCACAGATTTTCGGTCATCATAAGTCTGAAGTAGAAAGGTGTGAAGTACAGCAAGGAAGCTCATTATTAAGCGAGGGAAAGAAGAGTATAATCCGAGTTCTTTTCAAGTTTGTTTTTGGGTTCACATTATCTACACGTGTGAGGCAACAAGAGGTTAGTTGCAGCAGAAGAAACCGAGAAGAAGTAGTAGTCCTCTTGGGTTGTCGAGTTGGAAGAAGGTCAAATCTAGAAGGAAGGTCGAGACAAGGATTCGAAGAAGTTCAAGTCAAGAAGGGAGGCCGAGAAAGCTAGAAGAAGACCCTATCCAAAGTGAATAAGTTGAGGCATAAGATAAGGTCTTGTGCATAAGATAGGGTTTTTGAATTAGGATTGCTGACCTAATTCAAGGAGGTCAACAGTTTGAAGCAAAAGGAGGTCAAAGTGGAAGAGGAGTTGACAAAAGGAAAGGAGCAGAAGCTTGATTGTTGTTGTCTAAGGAACTCATCAAGGGAACTTGTGTCTTGGTCTTGGAGTGTGTTATAGCGGCTGCAACAACCTCCAAAATTTTGGCTTGCACTCAAATTTCATAGCCTACTGTGGATCTTGTGATCGATCATTCCTTAGTCACTTATTCAGTAAGCTGATGACCTCAAGCTTCCCTCTTTTGTCTTAAGAGTCCTTCACGCTTTTATCTTTCTATAGCATGTGTCATCTTTGGGCAAGGGATTATCCCTTATCATGCAAAGTGAATGTTTGTTTTGCTTCAAGGGGAAAACTTTGTGAGAATGGGTTGTCCTCACCACATAGACATGTTTCACACTCATCTCACACACTAACTGCGCAATGCACAGAACGCCCAGCCTCCCTTAGCATTCAAAACTGTGCAGTGGTTTCCCCTAGTATCCTTCTCTCAGCCAAAACCCACTGTCTCCAAAAACTACACAGTTTTGTCTCTCAGTTGTCCTATCTGCCTTGCATCCTGATGTGAAAATTCCTAATCCTCAAGTAACCCATACTACAGCAAATCTGAATCTACTTCACCTACTTGATTTTAATATACATTATCAAGTTATTCTCTGAATACTGAAGCAAATTACTTCTACAACCTACGCTACTTTAAATATTTGATTTCATGAAACAGAAAACTAAGAAAAGAACAAGATACATAGGACACACATTTTTTGGACAAAATAGTCCCTGTTAAAACCCAATGTGGGAAAACTGATGCAGCGGCTCTGAGTGTTTATTATTATGCAGGAGAAAATTCTTAATAGAAATCTAGGATGCTCAACTAGCAATCCTTTACAAAGAAAATACTGGACAAAATATTGGTGAAATGATCTCACCCTATCATTGGAGAAACAGTGGCTGATCCTTCAGCTCTAGAGGCTCTGCGTCACCCTCTACGTGGCCTCTGCATCAAACTGCATCACCCTGGGCAACTTCTACATCACCCCTCCTAGGTATTACGTTGCCTCTCTGCTCTGGATCCTCTATTGGTTGAGAAATCGACTTTCTTGCCTCCAATCTCACACCCTGGCTTCTGGCAACTAAATTTCGAATTCCCTCAGCAGAAACTCGACTTCCCCTCACTGACTGCATTGCCTCTGCGTCATCACTGCGTAGGCCAGCGAAAACCCTCTTCTAGACGTCTTTCTATCCTCTCTCTACCTTGTACTCTCCAGAAATTCCTTCTCCCAGATTCTCACTGCCCCTCTTCTGCAAGATCTCCCGAATCGATTTCCCTCCTAAGAACTTCTCACCTCAAAAAATCAATTTCCTCAATCTCTCTGTGTCTCTAAATGAACCACAAGTCGCCTTCTCATACTTTTCTCATTTAGACTTCAAAGGTCGAGATTAAGTCTCTAATCAACGGCTAAGATTAAAACATGAATTGATCCGCCTTCCAGATCATTCTCACCCATATTTTGATTAATACTCATTAATATTTTAGTTTCCTAAGTTTAGACTTAGGAACCCCATTAAAAATATTAATTATTTTAATAAAATACAATCTGGGTGGAATTTCACCAAACGGTTTATGGGTTCTTTAGAACTCATGTGCCTTAGCCTCTCCACCAATTTTCATGGCTAGAGCACATCCGATGCTACCAAAAACTAACACCTGAAACTGCGCAGAGGTGTCCTCACAGGACTTCATCTCGCAGCAGTGCCTTGCATCCTAAAACTGTGAATTTTGTCCCTCAACTGCTCAATCTGCCTTGCATCCTGAAATTGTGAAGATATGTTCGCCCAAGGCCTCATCCCGCAGCAGCATTGCCCACTAAAAATACACAAATGTGTCTCTCAGTGATCACAAGAAGGATGACATGCTAGAGGACTCGCAAGGAGTTGCGGAAAAAGATAAGCAGACCAAGGAACCCAAGGTATGAGAAGATTGGGGCCGCATGAAGACTCCATCTGATGCACAACACTTTGGAAGGAATGTATGGAAAATGAAGCACATCTTTTAAAATACCCCTCTTAGTATAGCTTGAAGGACTGCTTATCATTGTCATATCATTATGTCTTCAATGACATGCATCGTTGCAAGCATTGAAAGTCATTCCATGTGTTTCCTCTACATGTCTTGCTCCCTTTCACCCCTTGGATCAATTGTTGTCTTTTGACATGTCTAGTTGTTATGTCATGTATGTGAACCGTTCTGGCGACCATCAAGGTTGGTCTTTGTGTGTACAAGTTGTCCTAACCATGTGAACACCTATCGTGTACAAGTTGTCCTAACCATGTGAACACCTATCGCACGCATACACAAAGTTGTAAGCATTGTCACGCAAGTGTCATCACGGATGTCCAAAGGCCTATCCCAAGTGTCGCACTTGTCGCTTTCAACACTAGACAGACTCATAAAGGGTCATTCTTCGCTATGTTGTCCCGGTGGTCAGTGTTGTCATGTTGTCGAAGTATTCTAAGTGTGTGATCACAATGTCAAAGTTATCACAAGTTCACTTGCCTCTCACACTTGGCCATTTTCTTGAAAACGTCTCCAACTAAACAACCTCGCTTCACTGAACCCTGACTAGGCTGCATTGCGTAGTCTCAGCCCTCAGTGGTGCTACTCTGCTGCCTGGAACTGCATAGTGCTTAAGGTTGTCCTCTGGGTCAGTTGCACTCTGCAATCCCAGAAGTGAGCAGCTTGTATTCCTTCCCACAACTGCACAGAAACTGCCTCAAAGCCCGACCTGAACTGCGCACTTCGTAAGATCAATTATAACGCCTCCTTCCTGCTTGCTGGAGCCCCACATGCTACAGAGACCTTAGCCTGCACTGCTCCCAGAAACTACACAAAAGTGTCCTCCCAATGACCTCCCTCAGTCGGAACTCACTACTCCCAAAACTGCACAAAACTATCCTTTGGTCCCTCTATTGTCCTACCTTTTCTTCCCTCTGGAAACTACACAAAGGTGTCCCTCAAGGTCCCACCTTGCAAGTTGCCACCACTGTCCTCAACTACGCAATCCTGCCTCTCAATGGCCTCTGCGTAGTTTTCCCCGACAGTGAACACTGTGCCCTGGAGTTTCTCAGCCAAGCCTATGCTGCACTCTGTGCAGTCTCAGTGACCAATCAACCTTCCTGTCACCTGGAACTGCGCATTGTGCAATTGCTAAGCCCTCTACCCAGCCTGTCATCTGTCCCGGGCCCAAAACTCGAAAGATAATGCATGCATCTTAGACTAGGAGGTTTTGGATTTGATGTCTTCTTCTCATGAGTGAATTGCAGGAATAGGTACACTGATGGACCATGGCAAGATGACGAACGGGATGAAGAAAGAGCACACATGTTAGAAGACTTACTTGTAGTCGAACGAACAAGAGAAGCACATCCAAGACCAGGCGAAGAGAACACATACATACAATCGTCTTGGAAGACCAAGATCGTTGAAGACCCCGCAGCATCAAGCCCTGTGGAGGAGAAGACAAAGCACACCCGAGAGTACATCCATCACTTAGCAGCTTGACATGGACACGACAGCCAACCAGTACATGTCAATAGTGTCATGTCAAGTTGTATCATGAGTTGTCAAGGCCACATCACTACTATGGGCCATATCTGTTGTAGCCAAATGTAATGTAAAGTGGACATCCAATGGACACACACATGAAGATGAAGAGTCATGTTAGTTGAAAAGTTATAGGAAGTTGAACAGTCATGAGGGTAGTCCAAGAGTCACAAGAGTCAAGCATCACCCTTGGGTATATATACCCCTCCCATTGTATGAGCAAGGAATTTTCACCTTGCTCCTCGCACATAACCTTGAGAGTAGACAGACAGTTCATTGAGGAGCAAGGAGTGGCTCCAATGTCCCACTACTGGGACTAGTGATGTATGGTGTACAGATGTGTCTTGAGACTTTTGCTTAATTCATAAGTCTGTTAAGGCCAGCACGTTTTCATGCACCCCTCTCATTGTATGAGCAAGGAATTTTCACCTTGCTCCTCACACATAGCCTTGAGAGTAGACAGACAGTTCTTTGAGGAGCAAGGAGTGGCTCCAATGTCCCACTACTGGGACTAGTGATGTATGGTGTACAGATGTGTCTTGGGACTTTTGCTTAATTCAAAAGCCTATTAAGGCCAGCATGTTTTCATGCATGTTTTGTAGATGTTTGTAAGACTATTCTTTCAGCATTTGTAATGCATGTTTTTTTCACTTGTACAAAGATAGTTGAACTACTTCGATTGTTTTAGCACTTACATTGTTGGGAATGTGTTGTATTGGTTATCACCATCGTCTCATCCTTGTGGACTACTCCGCAGGGTACTAGACAAACCACCTTTGTGTATTCATTATCACCATTGTCACACTCCGCGGGATACTCAATAGACCATCTTTGTTTCCTGGTTATAATGACCGTCACATCCATGTGGACTACTCTGTTGTGTGGTGTATGTGTTGTCCCCTTCACTTTGGTTTTAACGACCGTCACATCCATGTGGACTACTTTGCTGGGTGGCGTACGTGTTGTCCCCTGCACTTCGATTTTAACGACTACCACATCCACTGTGGACTATTCCGCTGGATGCCAAATAAACCTTTTTGGTCTGCATGCGTCTCTTCCTGGGTGGTACTATTACCTCTCACTTAGAGGCTCACTTTACTCTCCCCCTTCGCAGTAAGAGAACCAAGACACAAGTTACATTACACACTCACCAGGCACACTTACCTTGTTGCTTGAAGATACCAGTGCAACGCTCTCATGTGCTACCGGTTAGAGCTAAGGCATATCTCTAAGCATATGGCAACCGGGCCTTTATACCATATGAGACTCCTACACCAAATGGTGTGAAGTCTAGTTGGGACTTCATACCAGGGAGATCCCTTGAATGTTGGCGAGTCTAGCATGTTGATTTGGGGTAGCATCAAATGTGCTCTAGCCATGAAAATTAGTGCAAAGGCTAAAGCACTTGAGACTCCAAGACCCAGAAATGGTTTGGGCAGATTCTACCCGGTTCAAGAAATATTAAAACAATTAATATTTTTAATGGAGTTCCTAAGTCTAAACTTAGGAAAAATAAAACATTAATGGGTATTAATATAAAATTGGGTTAGAAGGTTCTAAATAACATGGATCAAGCCAAATCTAATCTTACTCGTTGATTAGAGATTTAATCTCGGTCATTGAAGGCTCAACAGAAAAAGTATAAGAGGAGGCTTGAGGGTCAGTTGGAGAACACACCAGAGTGATCAGTCATTCGATTTTCTAGAGTGGGGTTTGCTAAGAGAAATCGAATCAGTGATCAGACTTACAGCGAGGGGCAGTGAGTACGAGGCGGAGAGGCAGAGATAGTGCCGGAATACCAGTGTAGAGGTGGACGTAGAGGCAAAGAGGTAGACACAGAGGCAGAGAGGCAGATGCAGAGCCAGAGGGAGCCACGCAGAGGCCAACAGTGACTGTGCAAAGGCCAGAAGGGCCTGCATCATCCACGCAGAGGCTGCCGGAGTGACACAGAGAGCTAGAGAGGTTGCACAGAGCCTCATAAGACTGACGCAGAGAGGTTTGAAGCTAACGCAGAGACCAAGAGGGCTGACGCAGTGCTTCAAATTGTGTTGGAGATTTTGCTACTAAATTGGTGCCAACGGCACATCAAATGAAATTTTGCTACTGAGTTGGTGCCAACGGCACGTCAAATGATATTTGTTACCCACCAAAAGTGGGTGATGCCATAGGACAAGTTTTTCTCCCATCTCTTCCAACCGACAGCCCCTAACAACCACTAGTAGTCGATGATGATGCACCATCCATATCTCTGCCACATGCATCAGTCATATGTTTCCTCGCCCATTTGGCAAGAGCACATGTTGGAAGGTGGGATTCTGATCAAAAGGTAGGCTTCCGATCAAAAGGTACTTATTCATTTCGCAATCAAGTGCTTGTGTTTGTTTTCATTTTGGGCATTTGACATGGATTATGGGGTAACCTAGAAGGAAGAGGAGTTTTGACCATGATCTTGTCCCCTCACCTGAAATAGGGGATCAATTTTTCATCCTAGTCCTGTGGGACATCCCCTAATGGCCCAATGGGTATAGGAAGGGCACTACTTCGGAAACCCTGATTGAGATAGTGTAGTCTCATCTCTTCCTATTCTATACTTACCACTTTCCATGTTACATTACAAGCCCCATATTCACCTCCCTTCTTCGGGTTCAACTGACAATTGGTTCTTTGGGATTTGGCACCATACATCCTCACAGCTGGGTAGAGCCCAGAACTTGGCCCTGGGAAGTTGATGCAACTAAAAGAATAAGAAAAAACATATGATGGCCACAAGCAATAAAAACAAAAGAAGATCAAAAAGCAAAAGATGGTTGGGATGTACACATTAGCACGTAGGCAAAAGCCTAGCATGAGCTCTACCTCACTCATTATGTTCAACACCCAGTTCCTGAGCACATGTTTCTCTTCATATTATGAGAGAAAACCCTTGCATGTCCCAACCCCTAGTGGGCAATGAGCTACCTCATCATTAAGCGGATAATAACTGATATATATCATATAAAGCAAGCTCTAACCCTTTGAGCTATGAGCAGTAATACAAAAAAAAAAAGTCAAGAAAAAGTAAAAGGCACACAAGAGGAGTGGAAAAACAAAGGCGGAGTTGGTAACTCATGCACCCATGATTGCTCCCTCCCCAAATCTATACAACAAGGATGAGGAGCCCATCAAAGCTTGCCCCTTTGACCATGGCACTTGGCCATGAAGTTTTCTCCCCTCCATTCCATCATTATTCACATGACAACTACCAATTAAGGGTGGAACAAGGACATGTCCTTTGCCCTTAAGGATTGGAAACACCTAATAGGGTGGTCTATTAACCACTCCTACCTAGGGAGGTAACACCATTGTGAGTTCAAAGCTTTAATTTTGGAAGGGAAACCATATTTGAATTGTCAAAATTGCCCATTACTTTCAAGCTTGGTTCACTTAATGAAAAAATGATTAAATGTACCTAATGATATAGCTACTAGCACTGGATATTATGTGTAATTGACAAGTGGTTCCACAACCATGGCTTGGCAAATTAACTGGGGCCCAAGCTTTTTAAAGGGGCATATTGACACCCATAGGTGGAGCATTGAGAGCCATGGGACTCTGCGTAGCAGTACAACATCATACATAGCCATGGGTACCTCTAGTACCCACAGTGTTCCAACTTCCAGAACCCTACCCTACATTGATGACTTTTATGGGATGATGCACCTGGACCCAACATGCCCCCAGCCAGCTTAGCACTTCATAAGGGATTGGCAGTTGATCCAGGGCCTAGACGAGGATGGTCTCACAACTTGAGACATAGGAGGGCGAGCACCACCATGAAAGCCCCTGACATTGGAGCAGAGACAAGTATTTTAACCACCTAGAGACCCATGAGACCACGTTTGTGCCCCAAAATCAAAACTGGGGTCCACAAAGGGAGATTGACAGAGACCTAAGGTCCAACCCTTAGGAGATGATTTTATAGGGCTTCTACACATCAAATGGCACCTCTGGCCCTCAACGTATGCCCTATAAGGGCCTACTCATGGATGACTTTAGCATTCTCTCTCATACGACACGTGTGGGATAATTGTTATGTTTTACCATTGGCCATTAGGTCAGCTTGTGACCTAACTTCTTGTTGCATATTATTTTATGATTTTAGGTGGCCTTAGGCTAAAATAGACCTTGTGACTCTTCATATAAATATAGGAGAGATCATTTGTTCAAAATCATCATCACATCGCTTGGAATTTTGGCCTTCTTGAGCAAGTCGACTTCTTTTCTTGTGGAGGATTCAGAATCTATGAATGCATTTGGACATTTGGAGCTATGTCGCTTGTCTTTGGAGTTATACTTTGGATCAATGCATGGAATCTTTTGCATGTTATATTGTAAGTGTACCTATTGTTCAATATTTTTCTTTCGGCATGTCTAATGTATGCAAAACTATTGAATCTAGGTTTTTCTATTGTGCCCGAATTTATTGAAGATTTATGAAAGGCTATCTAGATGATCTATTACATGCATTGCACATACATAATATGTGAAAGATTGTCCTAGTGGTGAAATTTAATTAACTCTCCCGTGAAAAATCCATTATCGTTTGCATAGGTAAATGCTTGAATTCTTGGTGCTAGGGCATCAAGAATTCGGCCTCCTCGGCAAATTCTTGGCTGATCTAACATATCATAGACTCCATATTCCCAAGGAACAAGGGACTAGTCTATATTGTTGGTGATCAAACTTGATATTTATCCCTAAATTCTCCTTCTCTAAATTTGGCCCCTTGAAGGCCAAGCTTGCTACCTAGGGCTTGGTGCAAATCCCTAGGCAAAGTATATTTGGGGGATTGGAAAGCCTAAACATCAAGAGGGTATTTGCCACAAAATCTCTTCTTTTGGTGGACATCCACTCCAATCTTATCCATAAATTTCTTTGACCTAGTTGTTTGCCCCAAGGTAGAACCCTAGTCTAGTCTTGCTTCAACGTAGGAGCTTGTTCGAGGGTTTAATGTGCCTTGATCTTGTTGATACACATTGTTGGAAAACCTTTCTCCTTTCCTTGACCTTTGTCCACCCCAACACTCAACCAATCAATCAAGCCCTAAGTATAGTGCTCTTAACCCTAGCTCACTATAAAGAAATCTAATTGCCTCCAATAGAAGCCATAAGCCTAAATTGTGTCTTTCTTGTAGAAGACCTCAATGAGTCACCTTATACCAGTGTTGTGAAAATTGCAATAAATTGAAATTATCACGATTTTTTCGATATGTCGATTTTATCGCGATTATTATAGGAAATTATCGCGGGAAAATTTTTTTAGCCGATTTTTATGAAATTATCGCGATAAATTCAAATTTATCGTGATAACAATCGAAATTATCGTGGGGGTCTCCGGAAGCAAGGTTTTATAATGTTTTTTTTTTGTTTTTTAAGGGATGCTAAATGTTTGAAATGTGATTTTTTTTTAAAGAAACAAATAATTTTTGAGTGGGGCAGCTTGATGATCAAGTCTAGGCCCTAGTATTGATATGTTATTCATGGTAATGTTAAATTCTTAAAGTAAAAGTGACATTCTCCTTACTTTTACTTAAATTTTTAACATTACCATTAAATGACTTAGGATGTTTGAGAGTGGTTCCGGCCTCATTGGATTTCATATGGAGAAAGTAGAATTTTAGATTTCATTCAAAATCCCGCAGACTTATCAATTTTTCAGGATTTCAGGATTGGGAGATTGTAATGTTTCCAGGTAACACCACTTGCCCGGGCTACCCCTGCCACCAATAGAGGATGTGGTCTACCTCCTATAGCTCCTACTTTTAGTTCTTCAGCTTCTAGAGCATAGCAAACTCCACTGCCAACTCCACCACACCAACATCTACATCTAGAGGGAAAGGGAAAGCTGTGGCATTTTCTCGCAAGAGGGGCAGAGGAAATCAATAGGATTAGACTTTAGTTATTTTCTTCATTTTATTGTATATGACATTATGACATGATGAGATACATTACTATATTTTTTGTTGATATTTTGAGGCTGAGTTGGGACTCAAGAGTCAGGACTTACTATTCAGGACACGATTCAATGTTATGTGTGATTTTAGCACTAGAAATGATATTAAACATCTTATATATTAGTTCTTTTATCATATTTATGTGTCAATGTATTTATTTTATGTTGTAGATGGTTTAGATATTAAAAAAATTGAAAAAAAAATGAATACTTTTGTACCAAATGATTTTTTCCCGATTATTTCCCGATAATTACGATTTTTTCCGATTTTTTCCTCGCACCGATATTATCCCAATAACGATTAATGCAACATTGCCTTATACCCTAACCCTAGAATATCCATTATGTGACCTTCTCACATACCGAGACTCCTCCCATCAGTGAAAATCCATAAAGAGCAAGGGTTTTTAGTTGTGGTGACAATGGGCCACTACCCCATTATTGTCCCTTGGTCTAGTAATAGCCTTGTAGGGTACCCCTCTCCAAGCCCTGCTAGATTTTGCGACAATAGTATCAAAGATAATGACCTTAGACTAGGAAAGACAAAGGTTCACGTATTTCTATCTATGGAAAACAACAACGGCAATGGAATTAAGGGCTATATGTTATGACTCTAATGGGGCTATATATAGGATTTTATGTATTGTAATAGGGGCTAGCCCTAATGGGTAGCCTAGTTGGTTGAAGCACCCCCTGCCAAGTCATTGGCCCTTTCCCATGAGGCGCAGGTTCAATTCTCCTTGGGCCTGTTGATTGTTGAGTTGCACTTACAAATATGAAGACTGCATAGCCCATCACACAAACTACACATCGTATTTATTTTCAAAGTTCAAAAGTCAGCCAGGCCTTTCAGGCCCTTTCTATCTTCTCTCTCTTCTCCCAGTCCTCAAATTTTGCCACCCTGCAAGGATATTGTAAAAATGTCAACAAGTGAGTACACCCTGGAGTGTTTTTTTCACTTAGCTAATTATTCCTACTTTTTAGCAGCGGCGAATAATTAACTAAATTTTTTTCACTCACCACATACACCCAGAGTCGAGGTGAAGGAATAATTAGCTAAGTATTTTTCACTCACCACATACCCCCAGAGTCGAGGTCAAGGCTTGAAGTTTGAGCCCCTAGTCCATCTTAGTCTCTATAGTTGATGTATATTACCATGCTAGGTCATCTTTAAAATTTAGTGGAATTTAACTAAGTCTAGATAGGGATTTTTAATAATTAAAAAATTTCCACAGGACAAACTTTTGAATTATTTTTTTATGTAAAATGTAAGAAAGCGATGCCAGAAGATGTTGAGGGCGTGTGATTACTCAAAATTCATCCTCTCCACCTCAAAATTCCTCTAGGACACACATTGAGGGTCAAAAAAGTCACTTTTAGGCCCTCAAACCCCACTTTTCCTAACTCTAGTGGGAAAATTGGAAATAAACAACCAGAAAATTAATAAGTGGAGAAAATAATAAATATTTCCACATGACAGATGAAGTGGAAATGACATGGAAAATAAACTCAAGCCAAAAGTTAGTCAATGGACAAGTCAAATGGTGATATGGCATCACACATCAGCTCAAGACTTAATGCACCCATGAGATCGATTTTGTGGGCCAATTTGGGATTCGATGTGCTTACTTGGCAACTCAAAAGAGTCAACGCATGAGTTAAGGATCAGTTGGAGGATTCTATTGAGGAAAATGTGGAGTTGTGTCTCCACTCACACTTGGCACCAAACTCTACTCCAGCTCCTACACAGATCTTGTTGGCAGCCTCTACACAGCTCCTTACAGCACTCTACATGTAGTTTGTTGCAGATTGTTGGCTCGTTTTTCAAAGGTGTCACTTCTTTGTTTGATAGTTGAACATTCATTGGGAGTTTGTCTCACTGATCACCTACTCAAGTGCACAAATGGCAGCTCAACCAACTCGTATTCCTTCTCTAAAACTAGATATTGTTAGCTCATAAACTAAATAAATAATTTTAACCAATGCTTCATTACATTTATAAATGTAACTGCCTCTAAACAAAGGGAAAAGACGCTTCTAGAAGGTAGGAGACAGACAACAGAGGGATGTTGAGACAGTTCTGAGTTTTGAGACGGTGGATCTTAGGCATATAAGGGAGTCGAGGAGACCATGAGAGGGGGAGGGAGGACGAAGAGCATGGAAGGAAGGTTTTATTTCTAATTGTGGGAGAAGCAGAGATGGTAAAATACAATGAGAAACACAAAAGCCTTAAGAAATTGTTCTTTGGATTTTGGGCACGGGGGCTAGAAGATCTCTATTTCAAAGTCTTTGGATCTTGAAACTGCATAGGTTGATCCCAGATAGGCTGAGAAAAAAAGGTTGGTTTGGTAGCAGGAGCGTGATCAACAACAGACCAAAAACTCCTTCAAACGAGAATTTCAGGTAAGTACTTGCAAATGAATTGTTAAGTTTTAGGTTCTCTCGTTAAAATTTCAAAAATAGGGCATGAGAATTGATGTTAATTGTTAAATTTAGGTTTTCTGTTTCAAAAAGAAAAGAAAAAAATGGGTGTTAAATTTACGTGAATATCAACTATTTTCAAGGATTTTATTTTTGGATTAAAAAATCAATACACAAATATGTGAAAATCATGCATGAATATTGGAACTATATAATGTGATGCAGTTATCCATGTGGCATTATATTATGCAAAGGCTACAATAAGACCTTCAAGTTATGGTCCAATCAAATGTTTGAAAAATAGTTTTTTAATGATATTGTAAAATAAATATTTATTTTTCAAAGTTAAACATTATAAATTGCATTGGTCAATGCTAAAGTTTAAACTAATAATGATCAACAGACAAATTGATTGCTAGAGTCCTACATTCGCAAGGACTAATAATGATTTTGTAACCATATTTAAAGTTAATTAATAGACATATAAAAACTTAATACTTTCAATAAACTTACAATATAATGAGATTCTTAACCATGGATATTCACCCCCACTTTACCATGGATATTATTAACTTGTAAATAGGTTTTGTTACAATACCATGGGCCAATACTATGGCTTATCAATACCACATGCCCAAAAACCATAACTCATTGCACAATCAAAATATTTTATAAATATATTATTTTAATTTAATCTTATAGCATTCTTTAATTAATCTAGAAGAAAAAAAGTTATACTTTTGAGATATATCTAAACCCTCTACCCTCACTACTACTAAAAATATTCAGTGGATATTACATAGAAATTAAATCAAGGTTTTAATAAATGAAAAATGATAATACTTTTATATTTAGAGATGTGAAAGTTATATAATACCAGCCTAGATCAATCTTAACTCTGGATCTATCAAGCGCTGAGAGGGATCAAATCTCTTTTTACTCCAAAAGAGGTTTGCACCTCAAGAGATTTGATCCCTCATGGTGCTTCGTAGATCCAGAGTTAAGATGGATCTAGGCTAGTACCTCAACATTTGCAAAAATTTGTGCTAACTACTATCAACCAACTCGACGTTAGAACATTGCATAGGGTTTACCTTGACATTTGCAAAACTTAGTTAAGGGAGGAACCTGTGGTTTATTGACAATTTCTGTCACAGTCGGGAAGTGTTCGGAGTGTAAAAGGAGTAAAAAGAAGCCCACTGTCCCTGCACTTTATGTGTTGGATTACTGCTAGATGATGAGGATTGGGGATTCACCTATTGGAGACTTGACCAGCAACTCTTAATGTTTTTTGTAACTTTAACAATTCCACTTCGGTTTCAGGATGGGGGCACGACAGATAACAGGGACATGATATCCGGAAGTCCCTCCACCCACCCCACACCTGCCAACATTTCCAGGTGATGTCAAAAAGGGAACCACAAAAAAAATATTCTGAAAACAAAGGAAAAGAAAAATCCAAAAAGCATTCAAAACTCACATAAGTACTACCTAGGACAACTCAAATATTCCAAGATGTTATTGCTGATGTGCCAAAACAGGCATGTTTTTGCGCCTGTGGATAGCCAACAGACCATGGGAACCCAGATGCTCCATTTTTATCAAGATACATCTGGGGCATTCCCTCCTTGGGCAAGGGGCTTCCCAGGGATGTTGGCAAAATCCCCAACATCCTGGGGCTGGTCCCTACACATTGGGGATGTCTTCCTCATGTCCCCCAATCCCTCGGCACAAAGGAACTCAACAGACAAATTACATAGGTGTGGAGACACATCCCTGTGGAACGTTGGTTATATTCTATTTGATTACAGCTGTCATCCAAGGTAACAAAATGCAACATGCAGACCAACATGATTGTTACTCCAAGTATGACATGGCAAGTAGTCTGTTACAGTTACTCCACCAGTAGCAAAAATGGTAGGAAAAGAACAATATTTCCCTTCTTTTTACCCCGCCTTAAATAAAGAAGTCAATGTTTAACTGTGATGGGTTGTTCTCAACACCATGACAAACATGCCATCCATTATAAAGAGGAAAACTATAAATTGTTATAAGCTCATCCAACTTTAAAGTCTATATGACATCTACTCCACTCAGCCTAATTCTACCAGATGTATTCATTACAATATTCTGCAACTCAATTTCTCCAACTGACTAGTACTACACCAAACATTTAAGAAACTTAGAACCAATCAGGAAAGTCAAGAAGAATGGATGTTCAATGTATGAGATGAGAAAATAAATATAGTTTTTAGTATTTTACAATCTCTAGGTTGTTTCTATATTTTTTAGCTAATCCACCAAATTTAACCCTTTTCATGCTCCTAGAATTTTCCCTTTCTTCCTCAACTTACCATTAATATTGGACTCCTTTCTCTGTCATTAAGCTTGAGACATAAACTTAGGACTTTCTGGGGCATTCCCTCCTTGGGCAAGGGGCTTCCCAGTGATGTTGGCAAAATCGCCAACATCCCTGGGGCTGGTCCCTACACATTGGGGATGTCTTCCTCATGTCCCCCAATCCCTCGGCACAAAGGAACTCAACAGACAAATTACATAGGTGTGGAGACACATCCCTGTGGAACGTTGGTTATATTCTATTTGATTACAGCTGTCATCCAAGGTAACAAAATGCAACATGCAGACCAACATGATTGTTACTCCAAGTATGACATGGCAAGTAGTCTGTTACAGTTACTCCACCAGTAGCAAAAATGGTAGGAAAAGAACAATATTTCCCTTCTTTTTACCCCGCCTTAAATAAAGAAGTCAATGTTTAACTGTGATGGGTTGTTCTCAACACCATGACAAACATGCCATCCATTATAAAGAGGAAAACTATAAATTGTTATAAGCTCATCCAACTTTAATGTCTATATGACATCTACTCCACTCAGCCTAATTCTACCAGATCTATTCATTATAATATTCTGCAACTCAATTTCTCCAACTGACTAGTACTACACCAAACATTTAAGAAACTTAGAACCAATCAGGAAAGTCAAGAAGAATGGATGTTCAATGTATGAGATGAGAAAATAAATATAGTTTTTAGTATTTTACAATCTCTAGGTTGTTTCTATATTTTTTAGCTAATCCACCAAATTTAACCCTTTTCATGCTCCTAGAATTTTCCCTTTCTTCCTGAACTTACCACTAATATTGGACACCTTTCTCTGTCATTAAGCTTGATACATAAACTTAGGACTTTCAACCAAAGATAGCCATCTTTTGAGAACCCTATTACTTTTCAAGCCCAAGGAATGAGATAAAAACAATTCTGAACACAAACCTGAAAACTTTGAAGCTTCATTAGAGTTACCATACTTCCAAGTTTGCTCCAATGCCCTTCTCGTTTTGAGATTGGACTCGCCATCAAGGTTTGAAGTCTGATTAGAATTACTGCTATTAAATTTACAGATTTGGCACAAAAAGCAGGACCAATATACAACGTTTAGTTGATACTGAATGTTGCCCAGTAATGAGTGAAATATAACAAATATACCTCTATGTAGCAGAGTCCCTCATCATTGGAAGTTGATAAAAGCACTAAATCTGCAGGAAAATACTCGTTTGATTTAATCTGCAGGTAAAACACCATATTATAAAGAAGCAATCAAGAGAACTGATTCTGTTTTCAGCATGATGTCCAGAGCAGCTTAGAATTTGAAAGCCCCGCTTATGTACCTATGCTTCAACCAACATGAAAATTGTGAGGAGGAAGTGTTATACTTAGATAAGAACCGATGAACATAAATTCCTTGTCTAATTCATCTTGGACCGTTGTGGTAAAAACCAACTTGGGCTCTTATAAAGTGGTAATATGTGCTTTGCTACATTCTTTAAATGAGGCAACATTGTCTATCAAAAAGCAAATGCCATCCTCATGCATTCACCTCGCTTAGAGGAGGTGTCTCCCTCTACCCATCTTTTAAATACCTCTACAACCCAATATCCTTTAAGTCCAGGGGATGCCAGCATAACCATTAAAGTCACTCATAATGGTGATATCACCCAACTAGAACAATAAGAGACTTCTAGATATAAATCAGGTCACCAACGCATGAAAAATATAAGTCAAAGAATCTTGAGAGAAGTAGAAACCCGCAATGAAGAAACCGTGAATGGGGAGTGGACCACTCTATACCCAAACTCACATACCCCTCTAGAGCTACCAATGAGTCATGACACCTCAGATATAAATCAATGTTGAATAAGGCAGGACACTCCCTCAGAACCACAAATAACCAAATCATACATCCAAAGGTTTAAAAAATGGCATAGTGACCAAAACGTCTTAGTTTAAAATGTAATTTATCTATACAAGTACATAACCTGAATCAATGCCAATCACCTAATCATCAGTAATTCCGACAGGAAAGTCATATAGTTTTATATATTCCTATGTTAGCAAAAGAAGATGATGGCAACCAAAATCTTCTTCAACATGAGCTCTAGAATGAATTTGAGGATGTTATTTTTTACACACGTGAACCTTATTAGGTATGAAACCAATGTAATTGATAATTAAGTGTATTATTTGTCATAGTTGTATGGACCTTTAACAGAGATCTACATACTCTTAAAAGTTGGCCAACAACCAAATCACTCCAAGGAATGTTCGCCCACGAATCTCCATGTAGCACCTCAACCAAAGATGAATTAATTCTTTTGTCATTTCTGAAACGTCTCTGAAAACAACACAAACCATTAAGTCATAAATTTATCTTAAAGTAAAATATAGAAAACACTATTAAAGAAATAAAATATTTTTAGTTTCAGAAAAAGGACTCAAGTAAATATAAAATTCAATTTGGATACAAGTTTACAATAATTAATTATGAGTGTCAAGTCACACCTAAAAGTAGATAAATGTCCATAAGGAACCATTGCCCCTAGAAAGTCAAAATAAAGAATATGCCATCCCTAAGGAAAATAAATTTGATCAAAAATAAAAGGTTGTGACTGCACTCAATGATTTCATGGAAAATAAATCAAAGGCCAAATTATGACATAATACGAAAATTCACATCGGATTTCATTATGATAAATATCTAGAAAACATGATCTCATTACCAAATAATAAAGATCTGATTCGGGTGAAACAAGGCCAAATTCCACTCAGTATATGTTAAACTTTTGGTCTAAAAAATACCCAATGTATTGACATTTGAGAATATGCATCTTTTACAAAATAAAGTCCAAGTAGAAACCACTAAGTAAAAATAAATGAACCAGCATACCCAAAACAACCTTCACGATTAGAGATGGCCATTTTGAATTCCAATTAATGCCTTTTAGAGTAAAAAATCCACATTTAATCTTCATATGGGTGATCAATAGCTCCTTCTGGCCATATGTAGGAAAATCCATCATAGTATTTCTAAATGGCATCCAAACTTTTAGTAAAAATGACTAACATATAAAACACCTTGAGATAGTACTAAACTTCTCAAGAACACCAAACTATCCACAAAACTGTCAAAACGTAGTTTCCTCTGTAAAGTAGAATACATGGCCATACAGTATCAAAAAACAAAATTGAAATTGGCTCAAATAAAATCAAAGTCATTGTAACAACCCATCTCAAATTACAGGCAACATAGGAATATTAGCATGTATATGAGGCATGCATATGATAGCTACATATGCATGCACTCCACTAGTATGCATATTAACTTATTATGAAAATTCCCAAGTACAGGATAAATGAATTAATTATTGAAAGTATTGTACTAGTATTTATACCAATTTAATTACATAGAGTGTCTATGTATGGAAAATGAATTAAATATTAAAAGAATTAATTAATACCATATTTTATAATATATTAATTTCATTTCATTAATAACATTTTAATTAAAAAAAAATAATTTATTAATATTACTATGGGACAAGGTTAATTAACTTCACAATCCTTGGGCAAGTCATGCTAAGGTACTTAAAAGATCCTCTTCTCGAAGTCAGTTGAAATGATAAAGTTGAAAATTCCATCTAATATATATTTAAGTAAAAATCTGATTTAATGTACGTTTAATTTAAAATAAAGATGACCGACTCAAGTAATAAAATATTAGTGGATAAGAACAAGATTGAGTGGAGGAAAAGAGTGCGGGATTTCTTCAGAGGGAAGGATCCTTCCCTATATAAAATCTAAAAGGAGAAGTGAGTTGGGGGTACTTCTGGACGGAAATTTGGATGGGGAGTAAGAAAATGGAGATACTGGGAGAGAAATTTTGTGAAATGACAAATGAGCCTTGGGGCTCAAGATTTAAGATATAGATCTATGAGAATTGGGCCCTGTTCTTGGAGGTTTTGGGCCTGGGGGCCAGAAGGTTTCGCTTTCGAAGCCTTCTGGGTTTGGGACCTGGAAAGATTGATCCCAGATAGGGAGGGAGGAATTTGGTTGGTTTGGTATCAGCAGAACAACATCGTCCAGGGATCGACACCAACTCAGAAAAACCAGGTATGTACATATGTCTAAATTGATTTGTTTCGTTATAGAATTGAAAAGTATATTCTGCTAGAAATAAAATTATATGAAATTATAATTACAGTCTGTTAGAAATGAATTTAGATAAACAGGCATATACTGCTAGAAATGTAATTATAATATCAAGCTTTACAGTCATTCGAGGCTACAAAATCACAATAAACATACTAGAAATAAGAATCTTCCTAGGATTTGTTGGCTTTTACATAAAATTCATAATAAACTTCCTCACAAAATAGCAAATGCTCTACTAGAAATACTAGGGAAAAATAGTTGGCTTGAATGGACAGAAAGACAACAAGAAGATTTTGAATATATAAAGTAAATCTCAAGAGAAGCACATTAATTAACCTTACGAGACCCATCCAAACCTTTTATAATCAATATCAATGCAAATGGGAAAGATATCTGAGTAATGTTAGCATGGAATGAATTACGATAAAAAGAAAATGAATGAGGTTGATTGTTGGACAAAGATGCCCAATAATTTTAAAATAAAAAGAAACTATGAACAAAATCCATCTTATTCAAATACCAAAACAATGTCATATGATACTGAAGGTGGGTCTCCACAAATTTTTTGAAGATATCTATAAGTTTATTCGTAAAGGGTACAAAGATAGGCTCAAATCATCCCTAAGAATAGAGATATCGAGTGTAGTGTATCCATATATCAATGTGTAAAGTACTTTAATGATCCATGGGATTACAACTAAGTTGAATGGTGCTTTGATTATTGCTATATAGATAGGTGGGGCCCAATCGAGAAAGACACAATCAGTCAAAAAGTATCCTCATCTAAGCAAGATGCTTCACAACTAGAACAACATTGGCATACTTAGCTTCCATGGAGGAGAAACCCATAGACTATTGCTTTTTAGAACACTAGGAAATTGGTCTACAACCAAAATAGCTAGAAGTGGAGCGATGCCCATTACAATCACCCTTGAAATACACATCAAAGAATCCTTCAAGTCAAATGGGAGCTCTAGTTGAATAGTAGATTCCCATATAAGTAATGCCTTCCTAATAGCATAAAATACATTTAAGCATCTACCAATGACTCTCAATAGGTTCATTCACGTACAATGTGCACATTTTGACAATGAAGCCTATATCTAGTCAAGAATGACTAAGATAGAGAAGACTACCTACTAGGGATAGACAGATGGTAGCATCAAACAAAGGATGAAAACGGGCCAGAAATTTGATCCCAGAGTCAATAGGGGCACCAACATGATTAAAATCCTCCATCTTGAAGCCTTGCAGCAAATCTAGTACATACTAAGGTTGTGAAAGAGGGATCACTAAGGAGGACCGACTTAAAAGGCCAAGAAAGTAGTGGCGTAGACCAAGATTAGTCATTTCAAATGAACCCTAAAGCCTTAACTTTGGTTCCTTAAAGTGGAAATCCGAGCTACTAGTCAAAATCAAATCATCAATATATAACACAACAACGAGGATCTTTCAATCCTAATGACAAAGATAGAGATCTAGTTCAACTTCATAGTGACAAAATCAACCACTAAGAAAGGAATTATGAATCTTCTCATACCAAGCACAAGGTCCCTAATTCAGTCCATATAAAGATTTCTCAAGTCTACAAACCAAGGACGTAGGTCCATCTTGAATAAATCTAGGGTGGCTACATATAGATTTATTCTTGAAGATCTCCATGGAGAACCTGTTACCCAACATTTTGTGGGTAATATCCCTAGGAGAAAAAAATTCTCCAAGATGGTCCTCAGTCGGTAGCCACCAGCTAGCTCATTGTGCCATTTCTCTGCCACTTGAGCCAGTCATGTGGTTCCTCGCCCATCTACAATGATCGTATGTTTGAAGATGGGCCTCCCGAACCTAAAGTTATGCCTTGTCATTTGGAAATTGAGTATTCTAATTTGCTTATCATGGACACTTCTGGAAATGGATTAATGGTGGGATTCGACAGAAAGAATGGGCTAGGTTTGTGCTCTTGTCCCCTAGACCCCTTTTGGGTATTAACCTTGGATTCTAGTCCCATGGGATCTCGTTTACTAACCATTTGGCTCTAGGGATGGTATTTCACGGGAAACCCTGATCTCGGTTGTGTGGTCCCGCTCCCTTATCGCTTGTATTACCCTCTTTTCCACTCATTATTAACCCATTCATCATTTCTCCCACCTAGATGCACATTCCTCCACTAGGTCCACATAGGGTTAGCACGCCCCTTCCCCATGCCCACACCTTGGATCATGGCCTAGAATGCAACTCGGAGGTTGATGTAGCTAAAAAGAAAGATAAAAGCATATATGACCACATTCAACAGGAAAATGTACCACACTATGCAAAAGATGGTTGAAACAAACACATTTAGCACATGTGCAAAAGCCAATACATGAGCTCTACCCCATCATCATGGCCATCACCCTAGTTCATACAAGTTCTATGAGCCTCCTTCATCATATAGGAACACATTGTCCCAACCCTCGGTAAGCAATGAACCACCCCACCTTAAAAGAGAGTATTCACTGTTATATCTTATACATCATGCTCTTCCCCCCTTGAGTCCCGAGCAGTTAATCAAAGAAAATCATAAAAAGGCAAAAGGCATATAACAAAGGGTGGAAAAATCAAGGTTGGGGCACCTCAAGTACCAAAATTGCTCCCTCCTATACAATATAAACCCAAGCGTGGGCTTCTCTCTTATTAGCTACACTTGTACCCTAGCATGTGACTAAGGGCTGCCTCTTCTCATCCCCTACTTCATTCACCTATCTGTCACATGTCACCACCTTTTGAAGGATGTACCATGATTATATCATCCCCTTTAGAAATAGAAACCACCTAATAGGATTCTTGGTTAATCCCATTTGGAGTTTAGGAGACATTGGCTCATCCCGTAGCCCAAAACGGAAGGGCGGGCCATTAGGAAGTCCCCACCTGTGGTCCATGACTGGTAAGCTCATTTACTCGATTTCTCTAGTGACTTGTTGTACTAGAAGGCTAGGGGATGCATTGGATCTTATGCAAGATTGCAGATGGTCTCCATTTTGGGTTTGGTCTCCCTATATGGGGTCCTAATCCTCTGGAGGGCTACATTGGCACATGTAGGGTGAGCATTGAGAGCCATGGGCCTCCACAGCGACAGACAACACTCCATGGATCCCCACAGCCATTTAGAGATTGCTCGTGGTTCACTTATTGGGCGAGGAAGATGCACCTGATCCATCATGCCCAGCTGGCCCCAAATTTACACCCTACACTTGGCAGATGATCTAGGCCTTGCACGATGATGTGGCACCACCTACACCATCACCCTAGCCCTTGTAGGCGATCTACAAGCATCTTCGATTTGTTTGGAGACCCATGAGGACACTTATGTGCCCCCACAGGTCATTTAGAGCACCACAAGTTATTACAAGGGACCAACCCCTTGTCCGCTACTTGTCAGAGTCTTATTCTTCATTGTGGCACCCATGGACCTCATTAGGCCTCTTAGAGGACCCTACAACATGCAAAGATTATTATTTGACCTCTTGAGAGGCTTACTTTTTCATTTATGAGCTAGCTTGGTGGGCTTGTCACCAAAAGTTGGATTATTAGAACAATATTTTATTTTTGGGGCATATGTAGGCCAAGGAGGCTAATTCGAACTCCTAAGTTGTGTATAAATACAAGTGAGATGAGCTCATTTGCTCATCATCACTTTGGATTGGATCTTTTCTCTCTCTTGAGAATTTCGCACTTTATCTAGAGGATGAATTAGAGCTTTATGGATGAATTTTGATGTGTGGATATTGGTCTATCTTGTTTTTGAGCTTCTCTTTTGTCAATTGTGGGTGGTTGGATATATTTGGTTACATGTAAGTACATGCTTTTAATGTTATTCTTGTTTTACTTTGTCATATACATTGTACTGGGATTTTCGCTATTTTTAGGGCTAATTATTGCATGCGTTTACTGCATAAAATTGTGGAATTGTGTCTCTATTATAGCATCTCTCAATGTATGGACCAGTGTTGCAAAAATCGCGATAATATCGGACAATCGTGATTTTTTGAGTTTGGCAATATTATCACCCGATTTTTACGTTGATTTTTTTCGCAAAAAATCGCGATAACTTGAAAAAATTGGGATTTTTTGGGAAAAAATCTTGAAAATATATTATATATATATATAAAATATATATATAATATATATATTCAAGATTTTTATTTTTATTTTTTTCCGATTTTTTGATGAGGAGGAGGAGAAACAGCAGGAGGAAGTGACATAACCTACCCAGGCTACCCCTATCACCAGTAGAGGACGTGGTCTGCCAACTCCTCTGGCATCTACATCTAGAGGGAAAGGGAAAGACATTGCATTTTCTCGCAAGAGGGGCAGAGGAAATCAATAGTATTAGACTTTAGTTATTTGGTTCATTTCATTGTATATGACATTGACTCATAATATGAGATAAATTATTATATTTTTTGTTGATATTTTGAGGCTGAGTTGGGACTTAGGAGTCAGGACTTACTATTCAGGACATGATTCACTGTTATGTGTGATGTAGCACTGGAAATGATATTACACATCTTATATATTAGTTCTTTTATCATATTTATGTGTCAATGTATTTATTTTATGTTGTAGATGCTTTAGATATTAAAAAAATTGGAAAAAAAATGAATATTTTTGTATTTTACGATTTTTTCCTGATTATTTCCCGATTTTTACGATTTTTTCCAATTTTTTCCCGATCTTTTCCCTTGCTGATAATATCCGGATAACGATAACTGCAACATTGGTATGGACCATGTAATGTGAACGAAATCTCCTAGGGGTAATTCTATCAACGAATTGACCTTGATAAGCCATCTCTTTTGTAAATCGAAATATAAAAGCTACAAGATTGCTTCTCTTTGACCTAGAGGGCTAGCGAAGTGGCCTTAAGGCCTCCTTGACTAGGAACCAAAGATCCTAACTCATATTCATCATAGAATCCATTCTCCCAAGACTAAGGCATTGATCTACCAAAAGGTGGTCACCTAAAATCACATATTTTCATCTTTTCCCAGGCCTAGCCCAGATGGGTCACCTAGGGCATCATTTTCCCATCAAACTACCCATCCTAAAAGTTTGATCTCTTAGGGTCTCCTTTGGTGGTATTTCCTCAAGACCTCCTCCAAATGTGAGGCCATTTCAACGATAGAGTTGTGAGAAAAGCCAAGCTCTAGCTTCGAGATCAAACTTTGCCCTAGCATCCCCAAAGGCTATACCTTATTGGATCAATTCAAACCTTTAAGTGGATGTTTTTTCTTTGATCCATTTCCATACCTTGTCCAAGTTAGCGACATCATTGGTTGTCATACTCTTCTCCCCTACCCTAGACTGGGTCTACTTGGTCCCATGTGGTCTCGTTCCTTCGAAAAGACAATTCTTCAAGAACCATCTGGGATACCAATTTCAATAAGGATTTCAGGGATTGGGAAATTCCTTCACAAGTCATATCCCATAAACCTAACACTCAAATCCTCCCTTCCTTTCCCTAGAAGACATTGTACCTTAATAAGAAAGCAAGCAAGCTCCATCTTTCTAACTCTTCCACCAAAGGGATTATTTGGGTCACTCCACATCCTTTCATCAACTTATCCTTCACCGGTGACTCCATAATATACTGGGTCTCTTCCCATCGGTGAAAGTCTATACATAGAAGGGAGCCTTAGCTAAGGTGACAATGGGCTAAGTCTCCATTTGTTTCCCTTGGTCTAGCATTTTCCCCTTAGGTCCCCTACTAGTTTGAGAGGTAACAATTTTGGCGTTGTTGTGGGGGACACGAAAAGTGTGTTTTGTTCCCTATATGACATATTGACATATTATTATTGGCGACTCCATTGGAAGAATGAAGACCTAGTTCTTCATTAAACTTTAAGGTCGATGCTTGTAGGTTGAAGCAAGCATTTTTCTAGGCATCTTCAACTTCACCCTAGTGACTCCTACATATTTTTCATGCATACCTCAAATAGGTTGTCTTTCTTTGATAAATTTCTTGCTTTGGACATTGTTAGCATCCCTAGGCATCCTAATCATGTCGCGGGAAGGATGGTACATGGTGTGTCCATGCTTGATGGCAATCCACTCTCCGCAATTGACCACATAACAAGATTTAATACACATGCTTCAAGAGAGAAGGTTGCCCACCAAGATGTCCTTATATTATTGTTCATCGGATCTCTCGGTGGTCATAACTCATGTCTGCATGATCATGAACCTAGGAGCATCTCATCTATTGAAGAGTTTGTTGATGGTTTTCTTGAACATTTTCAGATACACCCAACATTATGTTGAAGTTTCTAAGTCTAACAGTTAAAACCCTCCATGTACTTTCTAATTTATTCCTTCCTACTTGTTCTGATTAATTAACAAGTTATTTGCCATGTAAATACTGAAAATAAACACAAGTACATACTCAACACATTACAAATCATCAACTGAAGGAAACAGAAACAAGCACACAAATGACACCGTTATTTTTAGACTAATGTCCCCAGAAAAACCCAATGTGGGAAAACCGGTTCAGCTATCTGAGGGTTTGATTTATTAAGCAGTTTCAGAATACAATCTAGGTGCCAAATCCGGCTCACCCAACAGAGAAAAAATCTCGACAATAGTACCTCTCCTTCGAAGACAAATGCTCTGGCTGAAACCCCGGAATAATCACTCTGGCAACTCCTCAACTCCAATATGCCCCACGAAAACCCCAGCGTCAGCTTCTAGGGACTGCGTCAGCCTCTTCTACCCTCTGCGTCAGCCTTCCCAGCAGTTCCGACCAATGTTGCACGAAGCGGGAGCGAAGCGGGAGCGAAGCGGAAGCGTTTTTTGGAAGCGGGGATGCCAAAGCGCCATTTTCCAAAAATCTAGGAAGCGAAGCGTCTGCGATATATACTGCTATATATATATATTTTTTTTATATTTTTTTGCATTTATACTCAAAACAAACATCCCAAATACCAAATTAATTGTAGAAGACATGAAAACATGCATATTTTGCATAAATCAAGATAGATATGGCATCCATGATTCCATTGTAGTTACTAGTATGTACAACAATCATCTATATTCTAGCTATTACAAACATACATCAAATTTTTAAGCATATTATAAAACATAAAACATTTAAGCATATTATAAAATATAAAACATAGAGCATATTATGATTTATCTAGCAAGTGAGCAACTGTCAACATTTGTCATGTCCAAAATTCAAATAATAATGTTTACAAGATATGTCACTTGGTCACCGCCAAGCCAAAAAGGTTCAAAATTCAAATTCACAAGTCTACAAGTCTAATGAGTAATATATGACAAAAAAGTAGTAGATTGTGAATATATCTACTAATCTCTCCTCCTTCCACCACGAATAGAACGTGGTGGTGGGCCTCCACGTGGTGGTAATGAAGAAGATGGTGCCTGTGGAAGTCGTGGTGGTGGGCCTCCACGTGGTGGCACTGAAGCTGATGAAGAAGAACCCCCTGCTGTTGGTGTTGAACCATGGAACCTAGGAACCAAGGGACCAGATGGGGGTGGGGGTGCCATATCAACACAGTCATCATCATCCTGGAATCGCTCAAAAAATTCATGCAAAAAAAAAAACACTAGTTAACAAAAAAATTAAAAACATGAATTAGAGAAATGCTTTATAAGGGAAAATTGGAAAATTCAT
>APFE030524188.1:45752-59280 GCA_000404065.3 Pinus taeda | reverse complement strand
CACATTGTTTCCACAAGGGTGTTGATGTAGCTTTCCCATCTTGTGTTTCAGTGTCCCCTTCAGGTTCATCCCCTTCCTCTTCAAACCCTTCCTCCTCATCATACATTGGGTCACTCATATTGGGACCATCACCATTATCCTCTTCTGTTTATTCCATTCTATTCCTATTCACCTTTGCCATCATTAAAACCAAGAGTGGAATGATACATAGAAGCTAAAAGAACACCATCTTGGAATAAGGATATAGGTGGTGGACAACCTGTAAATAAAGGAGCAAGTAGAAACAATGGAAAAGAGTAGGAGAGGGAGGAGAAAAATACAAAAAAATTGTCAAAAAAATAAGGGAGTTTGGGGTTTGAACTTACCTCTTTAGCTCTTGTAGATGAAGTCCTCCAAGCTCTTGCTCCAAGCTCCTCCTCTTCTCCTAGCTCCTCCTCCTTCACTCCTCCAAGCTCTTCTCCTCTTCTCCTCTCCTTTCCTCTTTTCTCTTCTCCTCTCCTCTCTTCTCTTCTCCAACTCTCATAAACTCAAAGTGAGAAAATGAGGAATGAATGGGGGCTTTATTCTTTTTATTCCTCACCTTAACCTCACTCTAACCTCACCCTAACCCACCCCCTTAATGCTAAGTTAACATAACTTAAAAAAAAAAATTAAAAAAAAAGTGCCTTTTTCCCTTGCGCGCGGCCTGCTTGGGCGAAGCGTACGGAAGCGTGCACTTCCTCCTCCGAAGCGCCGCGCTTCTGCCACCTGAAGCGCGCTTTAGAGGCATGGAAGCGGCGCTTCCGGCCAGCGCTTCGGAAATTCTAGGAAGCGGCTAAAAAAGAAGCGGTGCTTCCGAATTAGGAAGTGCCACTTCCGATTCGGAAGCGCCACTTCCGACGAAGCTTCCTAGGCACTTCCGTACGGTACGCGCTTCGGAGCTTGGAACCGGGGGGGGCGCTTCGTGCAACACTGGTTCCGACAGTGCTCGGCAATTCCGGCTGTTCCCGACAGTTCTGGCAATTCCTGGCAGTTCCGACTGTTCCCGGCAGTTCCGACTTCTGTCCTCTTTGTCAGATTTCCCGGTAGCTCCCGACAGTTCCAGTTGTTCCCAACAGTTCCAGCTTCTGCCCTCTGCGTCAGCTTTCCCAACTATTCCAACAGTTCCAACTTTTGCCATCTGCGTCAACTTTCCCAACTGTTGCGTTGATCCTCCCGGCACTATCTCTGCCTCTCTGCTTCTATTTTCATTGCCCCTCAGCTGCAACTCCAGATCACTCTCTCAACTTTCTCAGCAAACCAACCCCAGAAAGTCAAAATCTTGATCTCTTGGTGTATTCTCCAAGTGACCCTCAAGCCTCCTCTTATACTTTTCTCATTGACAAATCAACAACTGAGATTAAGTCCCTAATCAACGGCTAAGATTAGATCTGGCTTGATCCATGATTTTGAACCATTCTAACACAGTTTTATATTAATTCACATTAATATTTTAATTCCCTAAGTTTAGACTTAGGGACTCCATTAAAAATATTAATTATTTTAATATCTCCCAAAATGTTTAGAATCTGCCCAATGCATTTCTAGGTATTGGAGATCTCATGTGCCTTAGCCTCTCCACCAAATTTTGTGGCTAGAGCACATCAGATGCTACCCCAAATCAACACTCCCTCTTAACGAGGATTGTGCTCTAGCAATACTCCTTACTGAGTATTACTCTGATCATCCAGCATCGGTCCCTAGTGCTAGGCCTGCTGCCCATCATCTGTACTACTGCATCTCGTACTTCCACCCATGGCTCTGCCACTGCCACTGTTGCATCTATACGACAGCTCCCTCTACATCTGTGCTGTTGCCCATGGCCTTGCCACTGCCACTACTACATCTGCACTACATCCCCTCTCATCATGTTGCATCATGTTGCCCATAACACCGCCACTGCTAACTGCTGCACTGCAACTTAGTTACTGAGAAGTAAGTAACTCATCTCCCAACTCTGACATCTCTGTCAAACTAGAGACACTCCCGATGCTGAAGCTCCCTCTGTCGTTGACAAGTGCTCCCTCTCTGACCTCTGCACTACAGCAACAACTCCCTGTATCTATCACAATTGCACACCTCTTTGTGCCATCCTGCACTGGTGCGATACTTCCATGCCTCTCGCACTGTTGCAGCCTGCTAGCCTCGCATTGTCCTAGGAATCCTGCACTGTAGCTCTCTCTGTCGCTCCATCCTCACCTGTCTCTACCGACATCCACCAGTGTTGCTACTCCTCTTCGGGGCTCCCGTAGCTAGGTATAATCCAAGAGGTTGGGTACCTCGAGGATCTGCCCCTCATCTTCTGTAGTCCTCTTGACTACAGCTCGATGTCTCCCCACTTTCGCTCAACTGGTGTGTGTGCACTCATGGCACACTCATCCTCTGTCTCCACTTCCTTCTCTGCCCTTGCTGGCGCTGCCTTGGTCTTGAAAGCCTCTCCCTTGCTCTTCTTCCTCAAACATTGGGTCGCATAACGACCCAGCTCCCCACAGTGGAAGAATTTGACCTTGGAGAGGTCCTTCTTCTTCCACTTTTCTTGCTTACCCTCAGATGCTAGGGCAGCATCCACCTCCTCCTCCTTGATTCTGTTCCCCTTGTTGCTGCTTCCCATCTTGGTCACCCTCCTAATCTCCTCTTGGCGAAGAGCCGCCCACATTTCCTCCCAATCTAGAAGGGTCGCCCTACTCAGTATGCTCTGGACAAACACCTCCCAGTCTTCTAAGACTACATTCAGAGTTGTTCTCACCATCAACTCTAGATCTGGTGTGGCCCCTATGGAAGTCAGCCAATCTTGGATCTTCGTCAATCGACCGAGGACAGTGTCGATCTATTCTCCCTTCTGCATCTGGTATGACCGCAGCTGATTTTCTAGGAGCACCTTCCTCTGCACAGACATATGCTGATACAACTTGGTCATGGCCTCCCACATCTCCCATGCCGTATTCTTCTCGGCAATATATGGTACTATATGATCCTTGACCCCATCAAGAATGATACTCTTGGCCCCACAATTGCTTCCTCATACCTGTCATTGTGAGTTGGGTCAACTGGGACCGCTATCGTCTTCAAGCCGAAGTGCTTGACACGATTTCTGTCAAGTACGGATAAGATTTTGGCCTTCCAGACTACGAAGTTTGAGGCTCCATCTAGTCAGTCCTGGTCTCTTAATCTGTGTAGTGCCATTCTGCTGCTCTTCTATTTCACTCTTGGAAGTTCTCGATGTCACTCCCTCTGAGCCTTGATTTCCCTCCTGGAAATCCTTCTGTCAATGTTGAGATGCCCTCTACTCTGATCGCCTATGCAACTGAACCACTAATCTAGTTTTCTCGGCTAGAAACCCTCGATAGCAACTCCCTCCTCCTTGGCCTTGCCTTGTTAGGTATTGTTCTGACAACAGTACCCCACCAACTCCACTCTACAACTTATCCACAGCCTCCTAAACTCAAGCAACCTGAAGGTGAGAGCTCCTAGGCTCTGCGCAGTCCAAGCACCGGCAAACTAGCTCCCTAAGCCAACTGCGTCAGCCCTCCTAGCCTCTGCATGAGCTTGTCTTTGCCTCCCTCAACCTCTGCACAGCGTGTTCTTGGCCCGAACTTGATGACGCAGGCACTGCGTCTCCCCTTCATTGCTGTTTTGTTGCTAGGAACAACTTCTGTCACTTGGGACAGATGTTTTCTGCTGTTGCTACTCTACTAGGCTAATGTCCTCAGTTCTCTTGTGATCTACAACCACCCTCTGATACCATGTTGAAGTTTCTAAGTCTAACAGTTATAAACCCTCCATGTACTTTCTGATTTATTCCTTTCTACTTGTTCTGATTAATTAACAAGCTATTTACCATGTAAATACTGAAAATAAACACAAGTACGTGCTCAACACCTTACAGATCATCAACTGAAGGAAACAGAAACAAGCACACAAATGACACAGTTATTTTTGGATTAGTGTCCCCGGAAAAACCCAATGCGAGAAAACCGGTGCAGCAATCTAAGGGTTTGATTTATTAAGTAGTTTCAGAATACAATCTAGGTGCCAAATCCGGCTCACCAACAAAGAAAAAAATCTCGGCAGTAGTACCTCTCCTTCAGAGACAGATGCTCCGGCTGAAACCCCGGATAAACACTCCGGCAGCTCCTCAGCTCCAATCTGCCCCACGAAAAACCCCAGTGTCAGCCTTTAGGGACTGCATCAGCCTCTTCTGCCCTCTGCGTCAACTTTCCCGGCAGTTCTGGCAATTCCCAGTACTTCCGGTTGTTCCCGGCAATTCCAACTTATGCCCTCTGCGTCAGTTTTTCCAACAATTCCTGGCAATTCCAGTTGTTCCCAACAGTTCTGGCTTCTGCCCTCTGCGTCAGCTTTCCTGGCAATTCTGGCGGTTCCGGCTGTTCCCGACAGTTTCGGCAGTTCCAGTTGTTCCCGGTAGTTCCAACTTTTACCCTCTGTGTCAGCTTTCCCAGCAATTCCAGCTGTTCCGGCTATTCCCAGCAGTTCTGGCTTCTACCCTTTGCGTCAGTTTTCCCGATTGCTGCGCTAATCCTCCCAACACTATCTTTGCCTCTCTGCTTCTATATTCACTGCCCCTCAGTTACAACTCCATATCACTCTCTCAACTTTCTCAGCAAACCCAGCCCCAGAAAGTCGAAATCTTGATCTCTTGGTGTATTCTCCAAGTGACCCTCAAGCCTCCTCTTATACTTTTCTCGTTGGCAAATCAACGGCCGAGATTAAGTCCGTAATCAATTGCTAAGATTAGATCTGGCTTGATCCATGAATTTTGGACCATTCTAACACACTTTTATATTAACTCACATTAATATTTTAATTTCCCTAAGTTTAGACTTAGGGACTCCATTAAAATATAAATTATTTTAATATCTCCCAAACTGTTTAGAATCTACCCAAACCCTTTCTAGTTTTTGGAGATCTCATGTGCCTTAGCCTCTCCACGAAATTTCATGGCTAGAGCACATTCGATGCTACCCCAAATCAACACATTAAGCATCCAAGAGGAAGCCTTCATTGGGCATCATCAAGACATTAAGAATCTCAGTAATGAGCAAGAAGACGAGTCCTTGGGTCCATATGATGAAAATGATGATTTTGAGGATACATGTGATGGGAAGGATGAATTTATGGAAAGTGAAATTGAGATCAACTTTACCTTTCTCAAAGATATTACTCCCAATGAATCCTCTTTTGAAAACCTTGAGAAAGATGATCCCATTAGCCCCTTAGAAGATGACATTGAAGGTTATTTCCACATTGAAAAGGAGAAATGGGAAATTATTGCTCCTCAATTTAATTTTGCTCCCATTTACAACACCGACAAGGATGAGGATGAGATTGATATTCCCCTCCCTTCAAGCACTATTAATGATAACATACCCATTGATACCCTTGGGTAGGAGAATCTTCATTTTTTTGGCATAAAGAGGGGCAGTTGGAAGTGATAAATTTTCCCTTTAGGAAATACCCAATCTTTGATACTAAGGGAATTGATAAGGCTCCCACTTCTCCTAAGTATGATTCTATGTTTAAATCACTTGAGGCTTTAGATTATGATTTTGGGAAAGCGCAACCTCGTTGAATACAAACTTATTTCTCCCTTTTTCTTATTGAGTCTTCATCAAGTGATTCCTTCACCCCTAGTCATATGATCTCAAGTTATTGTCAACCCTTTCCCCCTCACGTGTATATTGTCGAGGAGAAGCCCTTCATTGGTTATACTTTTCCTCCTTGGACAAACCCTTAGGGTTTTGATCACTCCATAGTCTCCCCTCTCCATTGTAATCATCATGTGCAGCCTACTTGTGTTTCTCCATCTCGTCGACCTCCCTTTCCTACTAATCCTAACCCAATGGAGGCCATAGGCCATGACGTAAATAACAAGGACAGTTGTCAAAGTGATATGCCAGAGGTTGCCATCCATCAACAATTTATGAGCTTGGTTGTTGACATCTCTATATTTTGGTTAAAAAAGAAGATCTCATGGACTAGATTACATCTTTTTCTTATCTCTTCTCACATAATCATCCATGTGTGGACATCATATTTTCCCACCTCCCGCCAGCAGCATCCTCCATGTGTTTGGGTTTTCATTCACTTTGGAATTTGCTGCATGGGTAATCATATAGGCAGGCATATTTATATTGAATTAATGATATGTTGGTTGCAATGGCTTTATGATTACATTTAATAATAGCTTCATCATATGCATGTTAGGGTAGGATGCATTGCATCATGATCTTTGCATTAGAATTAACTGCATATGATATTTCACGTGGTAGAAGCATATCTGCATATTTTATTTTCCTATTGATTTTATGGCCTAACATATAACATGTGCGATCATGAAATGTCGCAAAAGCATGTTGCCTTGTGTTTTTCCATCTATTGTATGTGCAGGTGACAGGTCTACGGTAACCAAGAGATTGTTGGAGTTCCCATGACCTTCCATTCGAGTAGCTTCGTCCACTTCTTCTAGAGATCACATCCCAGTTGGAACCAGATGTTATCCACCATTTTGTGGGTAATATCCCTAGAAGAAAAAATTTCTCCAAGATGGTTCTCAATCGGCAACCAGCAACCCCTTGCAACCACCAGCTAGCTCATTGTGCCATTTCTTCGCCACTTGAGCCAACCATGTGGTCTGTCACCCATCTGCCATGATCGTATGTTTGAAAGTGGGCCTCCCAAACCTAAAGGTATGCCTTGTCATTTCGAAATTGACTATTGTAGTTTGCTTATCATGGACACTTCTGGGCATGGATTAATGGGGGGATTCGGCAGAAAGAATGGGCTAGGTTTGTGCTCTTCTCCCCTAGAACCCTTTTGGGTATCAACCTTGGATTCTAGTCCCATGGGATCTCTTTTACTGACCATTTGGCTCTAGGAATGGTATTTCATGGGAAACCCCGATCTGGATTGTGTGGTCCTGCTCCCTTATCCGCTTGTATTACCCTCTTTCCACTCATTATTACCTAGTGTTTTCAAAACCGGCCAGTCTGAACCGGTAACTGGTCAAACCGGCCGGTTAGCTAGCCCACCGGGTCAAACCGACAAAAAAACCCGGTCTGACCCTCCATTCACCAAAAAAGTGGACAAACTGGTCCTAACCGGCGAGTTTAGGACAGAACCACAAACCGGTCAGTTTTGTCCTAAACCCACCGGTTTATTGCCAGGGCAACTATAAACCCCACAAAATGCATTTTTGTGAGTTTTGACACTGTTTTGAGGGAAATTTTGGGTTGTTTTCTCCAAAAATAGTCACTCCAAGAAAAACTTGCCTACCCTCATTTTTCTGACACATCTCAACCCTAACAATGTTGGCAATTAATGGTAATGTTAAATTCTTAAAGTAAAAGTGACATTTCCTTTAATTTTAATTTTCATCCTTTTACTTAAGTTTTTAACATCACCATGAAATGACTCATGATGTTTGAGAGTGGTTTTGACCTCAGTGCATTTCATATGGGGAAACTAGAATTTTAGATTTCACTCAAAATTCAGCAAACTTAATGGTTTTCAGGATTTCATGGTTTGGGGGTTTGCAATGTTTCCATTTGATTGTATCATGCATGAGGGTATGTGATTGGCATTTGATCAAGAGCATGAATCCCTTTAACAACCTTGATCGTGGTGGCATTGATTGTTGAACTTTGTTGATGTTGGTGGTATTGATTGTTGAACTCCTCTACCATGGCCTTAACAAGAATGCACCCTTCACTCAAAGGAAAACAACTGGTTAGGCATGCTAATCTTTTTCTACCACATTATAAGATTGAAGAGATGAACCCTTTACTCAAACCAAAATCATTGGTTAGGCATGTTAAACCTTTTCAATTTCTATCATCTTATAAGGTTGAGCAATCCAAGTCTGAAGACTTTGAGCTAGATTATGTATCTCTTGTTGATGATGTTTATGTATTTGTAGTAGCGTTGAATCAATGATGAGTTCATGAGTGACCATGTTGATTAGTGATTTGTAGTTTTCATGTCTATTTTTCCTACTACTACTAAAGTTCTAGAGGAGTTTCAGGAGTCCTCAAACTCGAAGGCATATTATTTATGTAGCTCATGTTGATGATCTCTTGTCTAGTGGTGGTGATGAGTTTGATCATGATGAGGAGTGATCATATTTTTGATCACTGATATGTAGACTTGTAGTAGTTCAAGGACCCCATAGCTTAGAGCATTTTTTTCAGACTCTAGAGGCCATTTAGAGCCTCATTGATTATGTATTTTGTTGTGGATATGTATTGCACTCGATGCCATTTTGATATATTCACCTTTACATGGTATATAGATGAGCAAACCTTGCATATTTTGTTTCTATTGGCTTGGAATCATGGTTTTAAATCTTAAAAATAACTTTTTCATTAAAAAATAATTATTTAATGTATTGTTTTTTTAAACCGGTTCGTTTAGACCTGACCAGTCCCGGTTCAAAACCTGGTTCATTAAGTGGACCGGTCCGGTCACCGGTTCCGATTTTTAAAACATATTACCCCATTCATCATTTCTCCCACTTGAGTCCACATTCCTCCACTAGGTCCACATAAGGTTAGCACGCCCCTTCCCCACCTTGGGTCATGGCCTGGAATCAAACCCAAAGGTGGATACAGCTAAAAAGAAAGATAAAAGCATATATGACCACATTCAATAGGAAAATGTACCACATAATGCAAAAGATGGTTGGGACAAACGCATTTAGCACATGGGCAAAAGCCAATACATGAGCTCAACCCCATCATCATGGCCATCACCCTGGTTCCTATAAGTTCTATGAGCCTCCTTCATCATATAGGAACCCATGATTGTCCCAACCCTTGGTAAGCAATGAACCGCCCCACCTTAAAAGAGAGTATTCACTGCTATATCTTATACATCATGCTCTTCCCCCCTTGAGTCTCGAGCAGTTAATCAAAGAAAATCATAAAAAGGCAAAAGGCATATAACAAAGGGTGGAAAAATCAATGTTGGGGCACCTCAAGTACCAAAATTGCTCCCTCCTATACAATATAAACCCAAGCGTAGGCTTCGCTCTTATTAGCTACACTTGTACCCTAGCATGTGACTAAGGGCTGCCTCTTCTCATCCCCTACTTCATTCACCTATTTGTCACATGTCACCACATTTTGAAGGATGTACCATGATTATATCATCCCCTTTAGAAATAGAAACCACCTAATAGGGTTCTTGGTTAATCCCATTTGGAGTTTAGGAGACAATGGCTCATCCCGAAGCCCAAAATGGAAGGGCGGGCCATTAGGAAGTCCCCACCTGTGGTCCATGACTGGTAAGCTCATTTACTCGATTTCTCTAGTGACTTGTTGTACTAGAAGGCTAGGGGAGGCATTGGATCTTATGCAAGATTGCAGATGGTCTCCATTTTGGGTTTGGTCTCCCTATACGGGGTCCTAATCCTCTGGAGGGCTACATTGGCACATGTAGGGTGAGCATTGGGAGCCATGGGCCTCCACAGCGACAGACAACACTCCATGGATCCCCACAGCCATTCAGAGATTGCTCGTAATTCACTTATTGGGCGAGGAAGATGCACCTGATCCATCATGCCCAGCTGGCCCCAAATTTACACCATACACTTGGCAGATGATCTAGGCCTTGCACGATGATGTGGCACCACCTACATCACCCTAGCCCTTGTAGGCGATCTACAAGCATCTTCGATTTGTTTGAAAACCCATGAGGACACTTATGTGCCTCCACAGGTCATTTGGAGCACCACAAGTTATTACAAGGGACCAACCCCTTGTCCACTGCTTTTGAGGGTCTTATTCTTCATTGTGGCACCCATGGACCTGATTAGGCCTCTTAGAAGACCCTGCAACATGCATAGATTATTATTTGACCCCTTGAGAGACTTACTTTTTCATTTATGAGCTAGCTTGGTGGGCTTGTCACCAAAAGTTGGATTATTAGAACATTATTTCATTTTTGGGGCATATGTAGGCCAAGGAGACTAATTCGAACTCCTAAGTTGTGTATAAATACAAGTGAGATGAGCTCATTTGCTCATCATCACTTTGGATTGGATCTTTTCTCTCTCTTTAGAATTTCACACTTCTTCTAGAGGATGAATTGGAGCTTTATGGATGAATTTTGATGTGTGGATATTGGTCCTATCTTGGCTTGCTGCTTCTCTTTTGCCAATTGTGAATGGTTGGATATATTTTGTTACATTTAAGTATATGCTTTTAATGTTATTCTTGTTTTACTTTGTCATATACATTGAACTGGGATTTTCGCTATTTTTAGGGCTAATCGCTGCATGCATTCACTACTTAAAATTGTTGAATTGTGACTCTATTATAGAATCTCTCAATGTATGGGCCATGTAATGTGAACGAAATCTCCTAGGGGTAATTCTATCAACAAATTGACCTTGATAAGCCATCTCTTTTGTACATCAAAGTATATAAGCAGCAAGATTGCTTCTCTTTGACCTAGAGGGCTAGCGAAATGGTCTTGAGGCCTCCTTAACTGGGAATCAAAGATCCTCACTCATATTCATCATAGACTCCATTCTCCCAAGACTAAGGCACTAATCTACCAAGACATGGTCGCTTAAAACCATATATTTTCACCTTTTCCCATCTCTAGCCAAGTTGGTTCACCTAGGGCATCATTTTCCTGGCAAACTACCCATCAAAAAAGTTTGATCTCGTAGGGTATACGGCGCTGGTGTTTCCTCAAGACCTCCTCCAAATTTGAGGCCATTCCAACGATGGAGTTGTGAGAAAATCCAAGCCCTAGCTTCGGGATCAAACTTTGCCCTACCTTATTGGATCAATTCAAACCTTTAAGTGTATTTTCTTTCTTTGATCCGTTTCCATACCTTGTCTAGGTTAGGGACATCATTAGTTGCCATACTCTTCTCCCCTACCCTACACTGGGTCCACTTGGTCTCGTGTGGTCCCATTCCTTTGAAAAGACAATTCTTCAAGAACCATTCGAGATACCAATTTCAATAAGGATTTTAGGGATTGGGAAATTCCTTCACAAGTCATATCCCATAAAACTAACCCTCAAATCCTGCCTTCCTTTCCCCAGAAGACATTGTACCTTGGTTAGAAAGCAAGCAAGCTCTATCTTTCTAACTCTTCCAAGAAAGGGATTATTTGGGTCACTCCACATCCTTTCATCGACTCATCCTTCATTTGACAAATTCTGGTTTAAAACATCAATCTCTGAATTATGGGCTTCGATATTGTCTGTCAATTGGTGGTTTGTTTTGGTAAGGGTTCTACAGTTAGAGATTCAAACTTTAGCTTCCTCAATCTTGCCAACCAACATAAAGGGTGAGCACAATAAATAAATCTGGATTTTCTCTGCAAAGCCAACCCTCAAGATTAGTCGAAAATAGAGAGAGATGCTAGCAAAAATTATCTACAAATATGCTCCAAAATTAGACCAAGGAATTGGAGCAAGACTCCTATCCTTGCTTAATTTTCAATATGCTCTTCAATAGCAAACTAAAATCAATACTAGCACAACAATTTGAGATAATTGATTTTAAATATAAAAAAAAAAAATTGAAACACAAGCTAAAAGCCAAGGATCCATGCTAACACAAAATCATAACATGAGGCCTTGGACGATGACAAATGCAGGTTCTTCAATGAACTTGCTCAAGAATGGTATGATTCCTCTAAGAATTTCCCCTCACGCTTGAGGTTTGATCAAAGATATGTCTCTACACAACTTCAAATACACGTTAGATCCACATGGGTTAGAAGAAACACAATGATAAAGAGATCTTAGAGATTTATTGGAAAATCAACTAAATTTTTTTCTATCTAGAGCAAATTCTCAAAACCAAATGCCAATGTGAGATAACTACACATTAACAAACCTCTAAAAGGAATATGAAAATCATAGACATAATAACATAAGTAGAAACATGAAGCACAATGATCAAGATATTACCATGCTCAAGAAGAACAACACCTCATAAGTGAACCCTAAAGTATTTTATTGCAATTAAATATGAGTATACACAAGAGGAGAGCTTCCCCAAGCACAATAGCTCATTTTTATGATACATAGTGAGAGTTCAAGGCTCTATTATATAGAGAAATGGGAGCAAAGCCCAATGTAACAACGAAGTGACAAATGGACATGGAGAAGATCCCAAGAAAAGAAATCAAATTATCCAAGTGTAAAGCAATGAGATGCCAAGTGTGAAATGAGAGGGAGTTAGCTCCCAACAACCAAGCAACCAAGTGACACCTCTACAGTTGATGCCTCCCACGAGCCATGCGTAGATCTCCTCAACCAATGCGTAGGCCCTCCTCATGCAACTCGTGGTTCATGATGGAATGCCAAGTGTAGAGGAGTAGGAACTAATGTGGAGACAAACTCCCACAAAAATCTCTATCAAATATGCTCACATGTGCATTAACTCCACAAAAATTTGATTTTCCAAGTCAGCACCTTCCTCATTAAGTAACAAGAATTCGATTTCCTTATGTGGGCCATGTATTTATGATGCAAGGTGCCAAATCATCTTCTACTTGTCCTTTGACTCATTCTTTTGACTTGAGATAATTTCCAAGTCATTCCCATGTCATTTTGTCACATGGAGTTATTTATTTTTCTCCATTTAATTTATTTCTGGTTTAATTTATTGCTATGTTGCAGGAAACGTGGCATAGAGGTCCGTTTCCGTACCGAAACGGATACGAAACGCGGAAACGCGTTTGGTACGGCCGTGAAACACGTTTCCAACCGTACTGCCACGTTTCCCGAAATGGAAACATGGCCAGTACGGCCGGAAACGCGTTTCAGGGCCGTACGACCCACATTTCCTCATTAACTTGTGTTTTCTAAAAAAAAAAATTAATTTGTTTTTCAATTTACTTTTAGGGTATGTTAGTGACTTCTTGTTGCTTCTAGATGCATGTCTAAAGTTATAAAAGTGAATTTTTTCCCTAGTGTTGATATGCAGTTCATCAGGAAGTTTGAGGGATATGCAGTTCATGGTAATGTTAAATTCTTAAAGTAAAAGTGATATTTTCCTTTATTTTTCATTTTCATCCTTTTACTTAAATTTTTAACATTACCATGAAATGACTCAGAATGTTTGAGTGTGGTTTCACCCTCATTGGATTTCATATGGAGAAAATAGAATTTTAGATCTCACTCAAAATCTAGCAGACTTAGTTGTTTTTCATGATTTCAGGATTGGAGGGATTGCAATGTTTCCATTGGATTTTATCATGTACTAGGGTATGGAACTTGTATTTAATCAAGAGAACCAACCCTCTATGCAGGGGAAACTCCCAATAATCAAGATCATGTAGGGTACTAGGGTATGAAACGTGTATTTAATCAAGAGCACTAAGGTCATTCGACTAAGTAGGAGGAGACTCCCAATACAACAGTGGTCCTTCTAGAGAATGGGATGTGGATGCAGAAAATCCTGATTTGGATCTCTCTCTTGCAGCCTTATAGTCTTTATTGTACTTGCAGCCTCATATATTAATAT
>APFE030524188.1:0-45365 GCA_000404065.3 Pinus taeda | reverse complement strand
ATATATTCGCGTTTCCCCGTTTCCAAAATTTGGGGAGGTCACGTTTCGTATCGCTTCCCGTTTCGGAAACTCGTACCCATTTCCCCGTTTCGTGCAACTTAGATTTATTGTCAAATTTCCCACTAAACTTAGGAAAAGTGGGTTTTGAGGGTCTAGAACTTATTTTTTACCCCTCAAAGAGTGTCATAGTCGAGAGTTGAGGGTGGGAGGTGTGATTTTGAGCACACAGACCCCATACAACTTCTCTAGACATCACTTATTCCATTTTACATAAAGATTTTATTCAAATTTCAGCCATTCGGGAAATTTTAAAAATGACCCCCAAACCTAATCAAAATCTACAAAATTTTACGAGTGATCTAGTATGGTAATACACAACGACTCTAGAGACTAGGACTCACGCAAGGCCTCACCATCAAGCCGCACTCCAGCTTTGGGGTTATGCATGGAGGAAAAAACTCAATTAATTATTATGTCCCTGTAAAGACCTAATAACTAACCAAGTGAAAAAAATCTCCCAGAGTTAACTCACTTGATGACAAAATCCCAAGTTACCTAAGTCTGTTACATGACTCAATTCATCATACTAGAATCACTTTACATCATCCCCATAGGGCTTGTGAAATTTGAATACAACAGAAGAAGATGAGAAGAAGAAATAGACTTGAAAAACTATGATGGTACATGAAGCCTCTAATACATCCTTGGTCATGGAGTCTTCAAAAAAAAAATTGGGTACACTTCAGTGGTCAACACCTCCTAAGAGGAATATACTTTTCAATTGACCTTGGTGTTAGCGCTGCACAATATCTAAATCTCTATACAAGATTAGTACTCCAAAATTACTAGAATATAACATGCAATTGTAAGAATTGTTGGATCAAGTCATGTAGCTATGATATAGTCACATGAAATTATAAAATAAAGTGCATAAAGATGAATTACCATGGCTATGATGCAATGATAGGGGAAATGGGAGTTGAGATAAATAGTGAATAGTTGTAGTTGCCACAAGTCAAACTAAGCACTCCCATTTGAAATATGATAAGGTGTTTACACATTTTAGTATAATGTTGATGTCAAAATTCCAATGCAAGGGGGAATTTCTTAACATGATAATTGCTTGTGAAGTTATTAGTTGTTTTTCTTTAGTTTTTCCTCTATTATTCATCAAATAATTACCATTCAAATACAAGAAAATAGAAATCATAGTACATAGGAGACAAGAAACACCAGAGATTAGGCTAGAGGCCGGGACAAAACGCACAAGGGGTAAACCCATCAATCCTTTCCTTAAGATCATTCATCAACAAGAGAAATCCAAGTCAAACAAACCAGTGATCCAAGTGCCAAGTCATCCCTCCAACCTTTGTTATGTTCTATCCATAAGATAGTCAATCAATCTGCCACATGTTTGTTCTTAGATGCCATGTCACACAGAAGAAAGTAGCTCACATTTTAAGAAAAAAGATGTCTTCTTGTAGCTCGCATCACACAGAGAAGGGTGTCTTCGTGCAGTTCGCATCACACAAAAAAAGGTTTCTTAGACAGCTCAAATCACACAGAGAAAAGATGCTTCAAACAATTTGCATCACACAGGGAATGTATTTCTAGAAACTTGTGTCGCCATAATATAATGTACTTTTGAAATGCACATTAGCCTAGAGAATTGTGCTATAGGAATTCGCATCATTCATAGATAGATATGTCATAGGATCTTTGCATTATAAAGAGAAATCTATCACATTTCATAGGAAAAAGATGTCTTCCTATAGCTCGCATCACAGAGAGAAAGGTGTCTTTTTGCAGTTCGCATCACACAGAGAAAGGTGTCTCAGACAACTCAAATCACACACATAAAAGTTGTTTTGGACAGCTTGCATCATATAGGGGATGTATTTCTAGATACTCGCATCACCATAATATAATGTAATTTTGAAATTCACATTAGCCCAAAGAATTGTGCTACAGGAACTCGCAGCATTCATATAAAGATATGCCATAGGATCTTTCCATTATAAAGAGAAATATATCATAGAAACTTCCATCACAGAGAGCCTTTAGATATTTGTATATTGCATACAATTTTACCCTCAGAACCTTCATTGATGTGTCTCAGAAACTCAGTCATGTATGCTTCAAGAATCCATGCCACAGACCCGAACTATTCTGCCTTAGAGGATCACCGAATAGTTGCCAAAATGATGGACGATAGGAACCAATATATAGTTGTTTCCACATGCCAAAAGACACGACTCTTAGCAAGCCGACTTGCCATCTTGAAGGGCTGACCTGGCAACTTGGAGGAACAAATGACATTTGCAAAATTCAAACTTGTCTTCCTTTTTATAGGGTCACGAAGAACATGCCCTTGACTTTTTCTCTTGACTAAAAATAAAGCATGAAGAACATGCTTGATAAAAATAATGATAATAATTTTTGTTTTTGTTTCTACATGAAATACATATTGATACAAGTACAATAATTATGAAGACTGAACCTACTTACAATTTCAACAGTTGACACCTCATGTTTAGCAAGTGTACCTTCATACAAAAGAAAACACTTCGACTTTGGTCATTATTCTTCCTCGTGCTTAGGTTTTCTCCCATCAACTTCATACATGGTTTTACGTTATGCAATAGTGTGTTGGTTATGCTCTTGAGGGCACACAATTGCCATGTTGTTAGGGAAAAAATCCTTAGAAATTGATTGTAGTGAGCATATGAACCTAGGAGGATTGCTACCATTGACAAAAACCTGTGTTGAGTTCTTGATCATCCTTGAGCCGTTATTTTTGCCTAAATCCACCGAGTAGCAAATCTGGTGATGGGATTCTTTATGGATTGCATGCCAAAGCAAGGTCCTTGCAAGAATTGAAGTTTGGCCGAGATCTCTGCACTAAAATTACAAATGGTTCTCTGGGAAGTGAGGGTTCTGACAATGGGATAGGTAAGCTCTACACCAACGCAGATGTCATTAGTATTCATGGAAAGTGTTATCGTCTTGCTCAGATCATACAATAGACATTCTCCTTCATCATCTCATAGCCCAACTTGATGGTGGTGTCCATAGTGGATACCTATAGTTGGGAGGAAAATCTTTCCTACCCAATCATTCTCATTTGCACAAATTTCATTAATAGATAGGTACTTCTAATTTTATGTGCTTTTGTAATTAAATTTGTATGCTTCTATATATTATATACCTAGATGATAAATTGTATGCCTCTGCGTTAGCCTACGCAGTTCTGTGTCAGCCTACATAGTTCTGTGTCAGCCTGCTGGGACCAGCGTCTCTCTCTTTCCTTCTGGTGATTAGTTGCTACTCTGGGAAATCGATCTTTTGGCTCTCTGGGCTCCCACTCCGACTTTTGCCTCTGAATCTCAACTTCTCCTCAGCAAATATGAATCTCCCTCTGAAGCTTTGTGCTGACTCTCTGAGAAATTTGATCTCTTGATCTCTCCCGATGTGTTCTCCAAGTGCCCATTGAACTCCTTATAACCTCTCGTCGGAGCTCCAATGACCAAGATTAAAACATAATTAATGGCTAAGATTAACTGGGAGTTGATCTGCGTCTTCTTATAGAAGATTCACACCTGATTTAATTAATACCCTTTATAACCAGATTTCCTAAGTTTAGACTTAGGGAACCATTTAAAAAATTTAATTATTTTAGTTAAACCATCTTTAGGTGGAATTTTCCCAAACGATTTCTGAGTATTGGAGAATGCATGTGTCTTAGTCTCTCTGCAAAATCTCGAGTCAAAAGCACATCCGATGCTAAATAAATCAACAACCCATAAGTTGGGCTTATTGGGATTGTCCCTCCCCATTTGGCCAACGGGTTGAGGAGGCTTGGGGGCGTGTGATCCTTACCTTTGGTAAGTCGGGTATCTCGCCAAAGCTTGGATTATGATGCAGGTGTTCTACCACATGACTCTTGAGGGTCATTGTTGGGAAGATTAGTGGGCAATAGGATGGGCTGAGATGTGCTCCCCTATATCACCTATTGCTCGATATGGGGTTCGAGATGTTTGCTCCCCTATGAGATTCTGGGTTGAGAATTAAGCTCCCTGGTGTTGTTTTGGATTGAGCTAAGCTCCCAATGTTGTGCAGGTTGTAGATTTGGCTCCTTGCTGATGTTTCTTAGGTGGTAGCATTGGCCTCCTTGCTGGCAGAGATTTCGGGTGGTAGCAGTGGCTGCCCGATAGATAGAGGATGGTAGATAGGGCTCCCCTCTAATGTCAAATTCTTCTTCTTTCAGATTTGAGAATGTTCAGCATATGAGCAAAGACAATCAAAAGATAAGAAGGAATAAGCAAGAGATGAATCGAGATGAATAGTGATGATACGTGATGATGAGATACTTGAGATTGGATATGATTTGATGACAAGATACACATGACATGATGTAGGTGGAATTCTCCCTAGTTGAGAGGGAGTATTAAAATTGGAAACTAGGGCCAAATTCCACTTTGGACAGCACATTTGCTCGAGATGATGATTGCATTGAATTCCTCTTTTCGAAAGGGCCAAAATCGACATAAAGATCATCAAATTTGGACAAGGGAAAGTGTATTTTTTAATTATAAGCCCACAGGTGCATATTTGATCAGGTCGGCCCTAAAGAAAATTGGACACATCTGGAAAGCTATAAATACAAGTGACCTCTACCTCATTTGGAGATCATCATGGATCATTCTCTATTCTCTTTCTTGTTTTTGGCTCTGAGGCAGGTCCGCGAAGAAATGGGTTCGCTCAAAGGTGAAATTGCGGAGTCTGAAGCTCGCGCGAATTTTTCTAGGGTTTTGTTTCTCAATCGCAAGCTTCCCAAAGGACAGATTCAACTGATTGCGGCCTTGCAGGCTCAAGGGAGCGACTAAAAGCTCCCAGTCGCTCGCATGCCCACTTCCTCCCTGCGACTGGGACCTAAAGTTGTATTATCCTGTTGACTGAAGTTTTCACTCGTTGACCGCAGGGTTCGGCAGTTGACCGCAGACAATGACAGTTCATTATAGGGTTCTGAATCAGGGTTTTGAGTATGAGCATTGTTGGGTTCATCTCATGGATATTGTTTAGTTGATTTTTTTTTGGATAGTTGTATGGATGAAAATATGGATCATTGTACTCTCTTTTGTTGAATCATTCAATGATAATCTAATAAGAAGAAGAATTTGAAAGGGTTTTACCCATAGTGGGTTTTTCCTTAGTCTCTGACCAATCCTGGTGTCTCTATGTGTGAATGTTTTTCTTCTATTGTTCCTTTAAGTTCCACTACATTGATGATGATATTGTTCTTTCTATATGGTTGCATATGATGTTGAATAATGATGTAAATCTAAATAATGTTATGATGTTATGTGGTGAATTTAATGTATAAATGAAAAAATGCAATTATCAAAGCAAAGAACAATATAGCCTTAAGAAAAATTAACACAAGATATGCTATTAAAGTAGAAACCTTCAAGAAACCCCTAAGTTGAAGGGCAGCTTCAATGGTTCCCACTTGCTGTGATAACTAGGGTATCAAATAAAATGAGATTCCACCACCAAAATTCATTCAAAACTTGAGGATGCCTAGAGGAGAGACTGAAGAACAATCCTATCAGGACGGAATTCCAAACGCATTCTCCTGGAGGATTTTGCGCCAAGCCCTAGAAGGCCTCCCTTAGCCTTAAAGGGACGAAGAAAAGAGAAAGAAAGAGGTGAAGGAAGATTGATTTGTTAATAAGAAGATGATCACCAAGGATTCTAGACCAGTGCTTGCCTATTGGGAAAAATGGAGTCAAGAATTACTTTGATTAGATTTCGCTCTTCAAGGAGACCTAATGCGGCTTCGCTGACCCTAGAGGACATAACTTCATGGCTACAATAGAATTTTATGCTTCGTTGACAATGTTTGATGGAGTTTCAAGGATGCAATATACAAGATTGACCTCTAGAAACATTCATTCACCATCATCTATGAGTAATGCATGCAATCCTTCCAATTACTTCAATGTTCTCTTAAATTCACATTAAATTAGGGCGCATTAAAGATCATGACGCATTCCATACATTAGACATTTAAGAAGGTAAAATATAGCATCAAAGGGTACTTACAAGAAAATGAGAATATATCCATCCATCATCATTGCAAAAAAAGAAGCTCCAAGAAAAGATAACGAAATTTCCAAATGTCAAAGTGCATCCAAACATCTAAAATTTCGTCCAAAATTGTAAGTCTGATTTTTGCAAGAAGAGAGATCCAAATCCAAGTGATGATGAACAATACAAATGAAGCCTTTTTCATTTATATGAGGCTCCTTAAGTTCGAATTTGCCTAATCTAGCCCCTAATAATATTTTAATGTGCAAATAACATGTCTTTTGGTGACAAGCCCACCAAATAGCTACTAAAGAGAACGATAAGCCATCCCAAGAGGGCTGAAATAGTGCAAAATAGAGTAAGAAAGGTCGTTGGAAGGCCATAATGAGTCCTCTAAGTGCCATGGTGAAGAGAAGGGCTCCATAAATGATGATCAACGGGTTGGCCCCTTGATTTCCAAGCAAACTATCCTGTGGTGCTCCCAATTGGGTGTGGGACACAATCAACGGTCTCATAGGTCTCCAAATGGCTCCATAACAATTTGATGCTCCATAATGAGGGCTAGAAGATGACACATGCCCTCCCATGTCTCTTCGGATAAAGACAACCTCATCTAGGCCCTGGATCAACTGCCAAGTGTCGGGTGCAAATGTATGGCGGCTCGGCAACGTGGTCCAATTGCATCATCGTCTTTGTATGGCTGGGGCACGAACAAGCAATGTGCAATGCTGAAGATGCCCATGGTGTGGCAATCAATGTTTTACAATGGTGGAAGCCCATGGCTCTCAAAGCTCACCCTACAAGTACCATTGTGACCCTTTGGAGGGCTTGGACCCTATATATAGAGACCAAGTCCAAGATGAAGACCCACATGCAATCTTGTGTATAAGATCCCATGTGTCTCCTCACCTTCTAGAACAATTAGTCATTAGTGCAATTGAGTAAATAAGCTTGTTAATCAAGGGCAGAAGTGAACACTTGATACTGGCATGCCCTTTCAAATGGCCTTTAAAATGTACAGGTGTTATCTTGCTTGACAAGAGAAGTTAATGAAGGACTCTAAAGGTAGATTCAACTTCTAAGGGGGTGACAGGTCCATGGTACATCCATCAAATGGTAGGTCTCATGTGAAATAATGATGGAATGGAGTTGGGGCAAGAGGGAGGCTCCAAGCCACATGCGATGGTACAAGGGTAGCTATGATGGAGGCCCACACCTTGGGTATATCAATGTAGGAGGGAGTAATCGTGGTACATGAGTTACCTCGACCTTTGTTTTTGCACCCTTCTTCATATGCCTTTTGCCTTTTATTGATTTTTCTTTCTTTTACTGCTCAGGGCTCCAGGGGATGAGAGCATGACGCGTATGACGTAGCAGTGATTACCCCCTTAAGGTTGGGCAATTCTCTGTCCACCAAGAGTTGGGACAATCATGGGTTCCATAATGATGCAAGGGGCACTCATAAGGGCCTTAGGAACCAGGGTGATGGCCATATTGGTAGGGGGTAGAGCTCATGTTTGGCTTTTGCCCACGTGCTAAATTTTTATGTCTCAGCCATCTTTTACATTTTGTGGTACATTTCCTATTGTAAGTGGCCAAATCATGATTTTATCTTTCTTTTTAGCTACATCAACCTCCAAGGCATCGTTCTAGGCCCGACCCAAAGTGTCGACAAGGGGAGGGGAAGGCTAACACCTTGTGGACCCAATGGACAAATGTGGACCCAGATGGGGAAAATGTGAAAAGGAATAGTAATGAGCGGAATGGAGTGAGATATATCAGATCGAGAAACGGGACCATGCAACCAAAAATAGGGTTTCCCATGAAATGTCACTCCTAAAGCTAGTAGCCAATAGAGGAGATCCCACGGGTCTAGGATACAAGATTAACCCCCAAGTTGAGGTAAGGGAAACAGAGTACAGTCAAAGCCCGTTCTTTCCATTGAATCCCCCTACTAATCCATGTCCAAATGTGCCCAAGAAAAGCAAGTATAAACACCCAATTACACAATGAAAAGTCATACCTTCAGGGTTAGAAGGCCCACCTTCAAACATACGATCATAATAGATGAGCGAGGTCACAATGGTTGGCTCGGGTGGCAGAAAATAATGGCACATCGAGCTATCTGGTGGCTGCAAGGAGTTGTTGGTAGTCGACAGAAGACAAATCTAGGAGAAAATTTCTCCTATAGGGGTCACACACTAGTGGTGGGTAACAGGGCAGATTGAGGATCAAAAGAAGTTGACCTCAAGCCCTAGCTGTCTTGTATCAAGGCTTTGTAAGGGTCATGATCCCTGGTACGGGATCCCTACATGTCTTATTAAAGGAGTAATAAAAACAAGTTTTGGGTATATAAAATTCTTGTGTACTTTGTTTATACACTGTTGTTACATTTCTGCTGTTCAAAGTGCTTGAAGTTGTATATTTTAGTGTGCTTATGATCGTGATTAGACATAGACCTGATCTGATGTACTAGGAAAAGCCAACAGTTAGTTGTTGGAAGCTCAGGATAGAGTTGCAGCCGGTATTCATAAGAAAAATTTGTGAAGTGGGTATCTCACTAGTCAAGGTAGGTAAATGGGTATGCCATAGTTTACATGTTCATCTTTGATGTAACTTGGCCTATTCTGGTTCATTCTTTCGACTTTTTTGTCTTTTAAAGGATAGTTTCTGCCACTGTAGCTCAATTAAGTTCTTGAAGATGCCTTTCATAAATTTTAAGTGTGTTTGTGATCTCCAATTCTTACAGTGTTTTTCAATAGGCCCTGTTTGAAGAAAATTTTAAAGGATAGCATTTTGGCTATGTTATTTGGTAATTCATTCTACAAGGAATCAATATTGCCATCTTTCTGAGTCTAACTACCACCGAAATTAGATGAAACATGAGAAGGTGCTTCCAGTATAAGATGCCTCAAAATGGGATAACTTCATTGGAGTTTTGGATATTTACCCTTTTTAAAAGCCTTGCATCTATCATTGAACACTAGTTATTTGTGCTACAATTTTATCAAGAAGAGATAGGTGCAGCATTCTTCTCGAATGCCTAGGGGTAATGTCACCTATTTTTAACCACCAAATGTATACTCATTGGGATATAAATGATCCTTGAATCTGTTTAAAATGCACATATTGTAGTTGGTTAGTTGTGCTTGTCAAATAATGCCGTATCAAGATGCATAAAAGCAAATTTAAGATGTGATTGAATTCATAAAATCTCTTACAACAAGGTGACCTACTTGTGGCAATTCTCAAAAGAAATCATCAAAAATGACTAGTGATTACAGGTAATTTAGAATTGTATAAATCTTTTGCTGTAAAATACTAAAATATAAAAAACGCACATCTTGTTTCCCCCAAAATAAATCTTACAGACTTAATAAAAAATGTCTTTTAAACAAAATTTCTAGAATAGAAAAATCAAAAATGCCTAGTAGTCAAAAACACATGGAAATTTTCACATAGTTTACTTGTTCCAATATTGAGAATATAAAACAGAAAGTAGAAAATAAAAAGAGAAATCGGCTATGCATATTATTATAAACATTTTTTTCTACAAAGACTAGTTTGGATTGAGTTTTGTTGCAACTAGTAATAATGCTTACATACATATGTAAACAGATGGAAAGGAACCCATGTTTGGCTGGTGCTAAAAGATTAAAAAAAGGGCAAAGATTTTCAAAATGCCCGCAATCTGAATGAAGTCACCCTTACTAGTCACTACTCACATTTTATTAGAAAGTAAAAAGACAATCTTTTTATCACTAAGGACACATCATTTACTTTCAAGTCTCAAGTATATCACAATCAGAGATTGTTTATACGCCTAGATAAATAAGGTCTTTAGCATGCAGATTTATATTTGAAATGATTTAGCAAATAAAAGCACAAGCTTCCAATAGTAAGTAAAAAGTTATTTGTTAAACCAAATTTTTCTTCCAACTCACCCAATCTTCAAACGCCTCCTTCGAAAGTGAAATGGAAAGCACCAGCACCAAGGGAAGAATATTTGTTATAGGTTGTATAGGACTGCAAAATATATAAACATACAACTTGTAACACCAGAAATTTATCTCTCAATGAGTAACAGTCATGATGGAAAAAAAAAAAAAAAAATATATATTATATAAAATAGGATTGGGCTTCACATGAAGAGATTGGACACAATATCACTAGAATTTGTATTGTAACAGTGAACTACATAAAGTCCTTTATATATAGCTTTCTCATTCGAAGTATTCTTGAACAACTATCTTGTCAAATGGACTGTTTCTAGGTTAATCCCGTAAGCTGACTTTCTTTCCATCCACATTAACAGAGTTTGCACCCTCTATATGAGGACACTTTTTGATTGATAGTTGTTTTAGATAACTGATTGAATCTAGACTTTACCCATTTATAAGCATTCCAATACAAGAGTAAATAAGTAGGTTCATGTTATGTAACATTGTACAAAATGTTTCTCATAGAATACTTCAATACATAATCATATTCTCCATAGACATAATATATCAATGCATGTAAGAAAAGGTTGCACAAACGTACATATAGAAGTATGATTTCATTTATTAGGACAAAGTCTCACCCAAATTTGAAGCCAATTTCACAATCTTCGTGAAAGTTAAAAATTAAATTTGAAACTTGAAAGTACATTGACTTTTCTGCTTCTTGAATGTTCCAACAAAGTATCATCATGAAGAACTAAAATACAAAAGACAAATATTGCTAAATACTTTCAATGTGCAATGCTGGACCAAAAGTTAAAGAAACAAATATCATGAAAACTATGTTGCACGGAGATGCATGCCCACCTAAAAAACCAATGTACTTATCAATCTCATGTTTTGGGTGTTAGCTTTCAGCATTACTCCAAAAGTTTTTAAACTTTACACTACATTTGGAGATGCTTTATGAGATTTGGGGTACATGTTGTATGATCAGCCCCTAGATGGTCCACGATGGATTTGCACATTAGAGATGACTTACTCAATTGTTGCTTGACCTCATTTGGGTACTTGAATGATATTTTTCCCTACAGAATTGGTGATCTTCAAACATCTTTTATGATGCTCTACATGACAACAAAATGGAGATGGTTACTTGCTTAGACTCTAGAGAACACCCTACATAGGCATAGGAGAGTTTTACATCCTGGAAGAGGGCATTGGGCTTGTTACACACCCAACTGGGTAACCTCTACGAAAAAAATCTCCTAATGTGTTCAGCTTGCCAGCCAACAACCCTATGATGATCCATGCTCTAGTTAGTGCTTCATTTCATCTATCCTACTCATCCAATGAAGGTGGGTCATCTATTGAAACATACATTAACCATTTTTTGTATTCAAGCTTTCATTTAATGTTTAAGGGCATTTTAGTATGGATCACAAGTTGAGTTGGATCAATGACCACTTATGGTTGTACTCTTTTCCCCATGCTTCACCTTGGTGGTTATCTCCTACCCAACGTCTAGTGTGACCTTCCCTGAGGCCTTTCCTTCATTGTCTAGGAAGGGCACAAATAGGAGGAACTTAATGATATTGCGTGTCCATGGTAATCCATGCTTAACACTTACTATCATTCCCTTTATCCATATCCCATCTTTGGTTGATTGTTATTTGTCACCAGTATTGGTTCCTTGTTTTCCTCATCCATGAGTAGGGACCCAAAAACTTTGCCCTAAGTGGTCGATGCAGTAGAAAGAAAAGAAAGAGAATGAACAATAATGTTAAAAGGCAAAACATTGGCAAGGATGTATGAAAGTGTGTGGACAAAAGCCTAGACTAAGCTCTACTCACCTCATTAGCCCTCACCCAGTTCCTGGCTAATGCATGAAGCTATCAAAATGAAAGGAACATTGAATATCCAACCCTGATGAATAATGAAATGCTTCATCATCAATGATAAATCAGATTCCTTCAATCTCTAATTGCATGGTTGGTCCTTGTTACCCATTCAAATACATGGATAACCCTACAAGAAAATTTTGCTTCTATGTTTTAGATTGCCAGCCAACAACCTTACCATGATCCACAAAAATCCAACCTCATACATGATCCAATCAGTATTCATTGAGCTAGCCTATCAATCCAATGAAGGTGGGTCATCTATTTTGAGGTACTTTAACCATTTTTGCATTCAAGTGCTTTCATTTAATGTTTGAAGCATTTTACTATGGATCACACATTGAAATTGGATTATTGACTGCTATTGGTTGTGTAATTGTTCCCCTACATCACCTTGGTGGCTATCATGTGTCCTTAGTCTAGTGTGACATTCCTTGGGATCTTTCCTTCCACTGTCTAGGAAGGGCACAAATAGGAGGCTCTGATGATGGTAGCACTCCATGTTATTCTTAATTAACACTCGTCATCATCCAATGATGTATGTTATCCCATCTTTTGATTAGTTGTTGTCATTTGCTTATACTAGTTCCCTATTGGCATTGTCATATAAGAAGGGGTTGAATATACCGAGGTTGATGTAGCTATAAGAAAAGAAAGAGCATAATCCAAATGTAAAATGTAAAATAATGGCAAGGAATGTAAAGCAAGTAAAAGCCAATTACAACTTGATCTTTGCCCCCTCTTATATACACAATTGCCCCCAAGAGTATCCATGCATATCAGGGCTATCAAAGTAAACGGAACTCTCTTTGAACATCCCAAACGCAATGAAGTGATAAACTATCCTATCATTAAAGGTGGATTATATAATCATTATCACTTGAAAAATTAATAAAGCTTGTAAGCAAGAAAGAAAAACGTGACTATGGGGCCTTGGAAAACAAAAGGCAAGGGAAGGTAACTCAAGCAGCTAAGCGCTCCCTCTATAAAGGCACTCATGGGTAATGGTTTACATAACCTAGTATAAGACTATGGCACCTTTCATGAAGTAAACCACAAGCATAGCATTTATCATTTGCACCTTCATTTGAAAGGGCCGACCTAAGAGATGATGATTGTGAAAAGTACTTTTCTGATTTTGACATCAAATATGGTCCATCTTGATGCTTTAATGGTTCTTGTACTCATGATGTTGATCTTACATGATCCCTTGAGTATGTGTTAGGTGATGTTCACAAGTGCAACCAAGATCCCTTGAGGGATAAGTGATGCTTCTCCAACACTTCGCAGAGCACCTCTAGCTCCATTCCACGATGGTGCGAGACAACTAAAGGAGGATGTCAGAGCCTTGTTGAGAAGCATTGGCTTTGATGATGACTCCACACTGATGAGTTCCTAGAGAGTGAAATATTCGAGGGCAAGCCGAAATAATTGTTGGGCCAAATTCTTCATTCTTGGGGACCCGAAATCACTGTGCAAGCCTAGGGTTATCTCCTAGAGCCTGAATCAGTCAGGTCAAGCCTTTCATAGCTAGGCTTTGAATCCATTGCCAAGGACAAGCTCTATTTCGTGGAGGTCGAGTTTTGCATAGGTTGAGTTTCTCTTGCAAAAGCCAATTCGATTCGTGGAGGCCGAGTATGTCTTGCAAAAGTCAATTTAGTTCATGGGGAGACAAATTTATCTCTTGCAGAGGTTGTATTTATCTTGTGGGGTCGAGCTTCTCTTGCAGAGGCCATTTTTCTTTTCTTGAGGGGGGGACGAGTTATCTTGCAAAGGACAAGTTCCAATTTGTGGGGGGTCGAATCTCCCCTTGCAGAGGTTGCATTTCTTTTGTGGGGTCGGATTTCTCTTGCCAAGGCCAAATTCAGCTTGTGGGGGTCGTATTTCTCTATAAAGGTCACTTTCTCTAGAGAAGCGACATTTCTCTTTGTGAAGGTCGAAACCTAGAGCACTATTGGGAGAGGAACGCACTAAGAAACCCTAGCACGAGCAATCGGAATAATTCGTGGAGGTCAAAGGACAAGTTCTATACTAATGTTGGATAGGGAGAGGGACGTGTTGACCCTGACGCCTACACCTACCTACAAGTCAGTGAGAAAAGACTTCAACTCCACAAGGTGTGGTTGGTGGAAGGAACTCAGAGAAGGGTCTGTCACACTAATCCCGACTCTCTCCGTTTGAGCTATCTCCTAGGTTAGCTAAGGGGGGTGGTCCCTAATGAAAAGTTAAGTTAAAAGATGTGAGTTTCTAGGAGAGTGTTATAGGGAAAATGGATTACTTTTAAGGATTTATGGGCAAATATGAAGTGAGCAACTTGAAATAACAATGTCAATCATTAATATGATTAAAAACCATAAAACCAATGCCTTATAAGGAATTTGCTCAACAATTTATAGATATATTTGCTCAAAGTAAAATGCAATGCTCTCAAAAGAGAAAACAAAGTAACCCTGAAATGTAAATAAGAATTGTTAGCACAAGATATGTAAGATTGTTAAAATTGGCAACTAGGGCCAAACTCCATGTGGGTCATATTATTTATGGCAGCTGATATTTTTATTGGATCCCTCTCATTGAGAGGTGTAGGATTGATCTAAAGATCATCCGATTCCAATAAGTATTTATGAAGTTATGAATTTGTTTATGTTATGGACAAATTGTTAAGTCGGCCAACAACTTATGTAGGCTCAGAAGCCCAACAGTCATGTCTATTCAACCTCTACGTTTTAGTATAAATAGAAGAGAACTTCAAGTCATTTCTACACACACTTGGATCTCTTCCTCTCTCTACTTGTCTTTGGGTTTTAGTAGGAGGAGAGATCCTAAGGAAAAGCCGAAACTGTCGGAAAAGATGGAATTGTCGGAAAAGCCAGAAAAGCTGGAATTGCCGGAAAAGCCAGAAACGTCGAAAAAGCTGGAAATATCGAAAAATCCAAAAAAGCTAGAAAAGCCAGAAAAGCCGGAACTGCTTGAAAAGCCGGAATTGCTTGAAAATCCGTAACTGCCAAAAAAGTCAAAAACGCCGGAAAAGCCGGAAATACTGGAAAAGCCAAAAAAGTCGGACAAGCTAAAAATGTCGGAACTGTCGGAACTGCCGAAAAGCCGGAAAAATCGAAACTACCGAGAACTACCACAACAGTGGGAGCATTTGTCTCTGAAGGAAGGTAGCATGATGTATGAGATCATGGCAGCATAATAAGCAGCACGATGATATGAGCATGGGTAGCATAATGATGCATGATGATATGAGCATGGGCAGCATAATGATGAATAAGATCATGAGCATGGGCAGCTTGATGATGAATAAGACCATGGAAGAGCAGCATGATAAGCAGCATGAAGATGAGAGCAGCTCAGTCATCAAGGTTCAACACATGTGATAGTACAGCAAGTTGTCACATGGTAATGTGCAACAAATAGACGAGATGCAACACTATGATAGGTGAATGAGTCACCTTAGAATCAAGGAGGAAGAGGAAGAGGAGGATGTTGCCCTAGCATCTGAGGGAAAGCAGGAGAAACAGAAGAAGAAGGACCTCTCCAAGGTCAAATGCTTCCACTGTGGGGAATTGAGTCACTATGCGAGCCAATGTCCGAGAAAGAAGAGCAAGGGAGAGGCTTCTAAGACCAAGGCTACGCTAGCAAGAGCGTAGAAAGAAGTGGAGACAGATGATGATTGTGCCATGAGTGCTCATGCGCCACTTGAGAGGAAGTGGGGAGACATCGAGTTGTAGTCAGACAGACTACAGGCGGTGAGGGGCAGGATCCTCGAGGTACCCAACCTCTTGGATTATACCTTGCTACGGGAGCCCCGAAGAGGAGTAGCAAGACTGGCGAATGTCGGTAGAGACGGATGCGGATGGAGCGACACAGGGAGCTATAGTGCAGGAGTCCCAGGATAGCGTGAGGCAGCAGTGCGAGATGCACTAAGTTGTTGTAGCAGTGCAGAGGTCAGAGAGGGAGAACTTGTCAGTGACAGAGGGAGCTTCAACATCGGGAGTGTTTCTAGCCTGATGGAGATTTCAGAGTTGGCAGATCAGTTACTTACTTCTTAGTAACTGAGTTGCAGTGTAGCAATTAGCAGTGGCAGTGCTATGGGCAGCACAATGCAGCATGATGAGAGGGGTTGCAGTGCAAATGCAGCAGTGGCAATGCAGGGCCATGGGCAGCAGCACGGATGCAAAGGGAGTTGTCTTACAGATGCAGCAGTGGAAGTGGCAGGGCCATGGGTAGCAGTACATGATGCAACAATGCAGAAGATGTTAGGCAGCAGGCCTAGCATCAGCACAGGGACCGATGTCGGATGATCAGGGTGATGCTCAGTGAGGAGTATTACTAGAGCACAGTCCTCGCTAAGAGGGAGTGTTGATTTGGGGTAGCATCAGATTTGCTCTAGCCATGAAAATTGGTGGAGAGGCTAAAGCACATAAGATCTCCAATACCCAGAAATGGTCCGGGCAGAATCTAACCAGTTTGGGAGATACTAAAATAATTAATATTTTTAATGAAGTCCCTATGTCTAAACTTAGGGAGAATTAATTATTAATGTGAATTAATATATATGTAATATCCCTTTTCAGGGATATCTCTCAAACACAAGCAAACTCCAACTAGAGATGGACTCGGAGGGCGTTTACCAGATATGTCGCCTCTGAAAAGAGGACGAGATCTAGAGGCTACCTTGCCCTTTCCAGACTCTATCTAAGACTATAGGAGAAAACCACACAAGTGATATAGTAGCCAGGAAGCTCAAGAGATAAAAGTAACAGTAGTGTAACATACAATAATGTAATATTCCTAATTAGCCATGGCTAATTGGAATATTCGATTTTGCTCAATTTCTGCCTTCTATAGTTATTTATAAATAAAAAGGTGAGGAAAGGGGGACATAACTCACTTTTAGAATAAATTCACTCCCTAGTAGCACAACGTTGTGACTTAAAAGGGGAGCCAAGGGGGCCAAAGGACCACGTAGAGGAGGGGCCCACGCAGACACTTGGAGGGACTTGGCAGATGGAGAGGAGCACATGGCAAGAGAGGGGCTACGTTGGAGGAGGTGGGCCTTGGGGTTGAGAGAGGCCAATGCTATAAAGGAGAGAGGAGCCTCCTCATTTTGTCATTCGATTATGTGCATTTGAGCTAGTCACTTCGACTTAGAGCACACTAGCTGTTTAGCCTGTCTGCAGCACTGTTTAGTGCATTGAGTGTCTCTGTTCGGAGATCTCACCCTTAAACCCAAGGAACTTCGAGTGCCTACTCAGGCAAGGTAGCTTTCAGTAGTCTTTTGCAGGAGGATTGATCTTTGGAGTTGAGGAGGAACTGGGCAATTTTGGATGCCTGCGCAGTCTTGAGAGAGGGACACAGTTCTTTTGGTGGGAATCCGGATTGGGGTTTTGCTGAGGATTTGAGCTGGGAGATTGAGCAAGGGATCAGCCCTTGCATATTGGAGGATTTTGGCAGAGTTTCGGGCAAAGTTTTGGAGAGTTCCATTCAGTGGCAGCGTAGAGCGTTGAGGGATTGCGTGGATCCTCAAGGGGGTGATTTTCGGGGGTCAGCCATTTTGGAAAAGCTTTTTGGACTTTTCTGGGTTTCTCGAGTAGAGGTTGATTCTAGAGTTTCAGCATTTTCTCAGGAGGGGAACAACCCCAAATCTTCATTTGGTTCCAGGAGTAGCAGCAGCACAGAAGTTCTCTGGCAGCTTGGATGCAGTTCAGAGAGAAGCCATTTCCTTGCTATTCTAAGTGTATTTCTTCACTTGCCTTGAGCAAGTCAAGGTGTTATCTTTCTGATCACCTCCTGTACTCATTCCATTACTTCGTATAATAAAATGGCTTAGCATTTCTCTCTGCATTTCTTGAGTATATGCTTGTATTCCGTGTTTTATTGTATGTTGTATTACTGTTATTTACATCACTTTGAGTTTCCCGGTTACTATATCTTTGTATGTTATTTGGTTGGAGTTGCGGGGGTTGAGGAATATCCCTGAAACGGGATATACAGTGGTATCAGAGCATAGATCTGGCTCAACCTGTGGAGCTAGCAATCTATGACACCGAGGGAAAAGCCCTACATCTGTTACAAAGGTAGGAGATACAGAGACATTGGGCATAGGTTGGAGAACACCTACGAAGAGGGTGACTGTGTTCGGGTGGTGGACACAGAACAGGAGGAGCCTGTGGTGAACACAGAACAAGAGGAGCCTATGGTGGACGCAGAGCAGGAGGATCCGATGGCAGATGAGGACGGGAAGAGATTTGCAGACATGCTCCTCAAATCAATGCAGGATCTGTCGAGGCAGATCGAGGTGAGGGGGCAGAGATTCACAGCAGTGGAGGCTAGACAACGTGAGAACCCACGAGTTTTCCACGTTGGTGAGGGATCGGGTACATCCCACCATTTTCCAGAGCAAGGTGCCACTCAGCATGATACTACTCAGCAGATGGCCCCACATGCCCCTACATGCTCTACCATGCCCACTTTCCTAGGAGCAGACACGGGGGGTTGGAGCCCAGCAGGAGGCAGAGCTCGGTCACATGGGCGATTATTTTGCAGAGTACGAGACCTATGGGCAGGAGTTCAAGGATGCTCTCTCATTCAGAGACTTTGTTCAACTCCAGCGGGATAGTAGACCCCACGACCATCACAAAGGACACCAGCATTATCACGATGGAGACACCCACTGCACAGCTAGTAGATTCCACTTGCCTACGTTTGATGGTTCATCAAACAATTCAGCGAGGTCTTGGGTGGAGAAGCTGGACATCTATTTCCAGCTTAACTAGATGTCAGAGGCAGAGGCCATCAAGGTGGCGACATTACATTTGGACAGTGAGACCCAAGATTGGTGGTTCCATGGGATGGTTACACTCGGACATTCCACAGTGACGACGTATGTCGAGTTCACCAGGAGATTGATGGAGAGGTTTGACCAAAGGGATCCAGAACAGTACTTTGTTGAGCTGACAGGATCAAACGGACTGGGAGCCCAGAGACCTACATTGCAAACTTCCTGAGGGTTTCAGTGATGGTGCCAGATTTATCCACAGCACGGAGGATCTACATGTTTGTAGAGGGGTTAGCAAAGCCACTTCGGGGTCTAGTTAGATCCACTGGACCAGCCACACTCCAGGATGCTATTAGCAGGACCCAGGACTTATAGGATGCCTTACCCAGGACCCGGACACCTTACCCCCAGAGATAGGCTTTCCAGCCTAAGGGGAAGGATGTGAGGATTTCGCCTACGAAAGGGAATCCAGGACTAGCACAGATTGATGATGACGCCAGGAGGGAGTTGAAGAAGAAGCGGTTGTGCTTTACCTGTCAGGAGATACTCATGTTGGGCAGGGTCCCTTGCCGCCTCCACCACCAGCAGCAGGTGCAGCTTTTGTACCTACCGAAGGAACCCTTGCAGCATTGCGAGGAGTTTCCAAGTATTTGACGCTGCGCGTACGGGGGACAGTACGTGGCCAGCGAGTATCAGTCTTGGATAACAGTGGGGCCACCCACAACTTCATCGATGCACAGATGGTTAGTGGAGAGGTATACAGACAGAGAGCTTCGATGGATTTTCAGTCTTGGTCCCAGGAGATCAGACCATGGTGTGTGCTTGCTATGTACCAAAGTTGTCAGTGATGATGGGCACCTACACACTGACTGACCATTTTTTTGTCGTCAACATTTCGAACACCAATATGTTACTGGGTGTTCAGTGGCTTATCACTCTTGGGAAGGTCACGACAGATTGGAAGGCCCTAGAGATGGAGTGGGATGATGAGAAGACAGGGAGGCATGAGAAGATTGGGGACAGCACACATCCACCTCAGACTGTTTCGGCTCATCGGATGGAGGCAGTCTTCCAGAAGGGAGACGTGGCGTGGGCAGTGAGCTGCATGCATCAGAGGCAGGGACTACAGGGCAGACGATGCACCCAGAGATACAATCCATCCTTGACCAGTATGCCACAGTGTTTGGGGATATTCTGCTGGGACAGCCACCGGACCGGGGGTTTGAGCACACCATTGAGCTTGAGCGGGGCATACAGGCAATGATTACTATCCCCTATAGGCATCCCAAGGCCTATCGAGATGAGATTGAGCAGGCCATTTAGGAGTTGCTGGCTCTTGGGCACATTCGGCCAAGCACGAGTCCTTTTGCTTCTTCTGTGGTGTTGGTGAAGAAGAAGGACGGCACATTAAGGATGTGCATTGACTACAGGGCCCTGAACAAGAAGACCGTGAAGAACAGGTACCCCATACACAGGATCGATGAGTTAATGGATGAGTTGAGAGGAGCACGATTCTTCTCAAAGATTGATTTGAGATCTGGGTACCATCAGATTCGCGTGAGGGAGCAGGACATTCCCAAGATCGCCTTCAAGTATCACTATGGGCACTAGAGTTTTTGGTGATGCCCTTCAGGCTAACCAATGCCCCAGCTACATTCTAGTCTTGCATGAATCACATCTTCTGCAGTCACTTGAGGAAGTTTGTGTTGGTGTTCTTTGATAAAATCCTCATTTACAGCAGGACTTGGGAGGAGCATCTCCAACACATTGAGACAGTATTGCGCATCTTGGAGGAGCAGCAGTTCTATGCCAAGCTCTCCAAGTGTGAATTTGGGTTGACAGAGATGTTGTACTTGGGACACATCATAGGGGTGGACGGAGTGAGGGTCCACGAGGAGAAGATCAGAGCCATCAGAGATTAGCCAGAGCCAAGGAACGTGACAGAACTTCAAGCATTCATTGGCATTTGTACTTACTACGAGAAGTTCGTCAAAAGTTTCTCACAGCTTGCTGCACCCTTAACAGATCTGACGAGGAAGGGGGCATTCAGTTGGTCGGATACAGCGCAGCGAGCCTTTGACAAGCTCAAGGAGGTTATGAGCAACTGCCCAGTGCTTGCATTGTCGGATTTTACGCAGCCATTTGTTTTGGAGTGTGATGCTTCGGGAGAGGGGATCGGCACAGTATTCATGCAGGGAGGTCACCCTATAGCCTTTGAGAGCCGGAAGCTCCTTCCGCACGAAAGGTTGTATTCTATATATATCAAGGAGATGCTAGCCATCATGCATGCATTGGCCAAGTTCCGGCAGTATTTAGTGGGTAACAGGTTCAGGGTGAGGACTGATCACAACAGCCTCAGGTTCTTTTTGGAGCAGAAGCAGCTACAGGAGAGGCAGCAAGAAGTGGATCAGTAAGATCCAAGCATATGACTTTGACATTGAGTATGTCAAGGGTAAGAACAACGTGGTAGCAAATTCTCTTTCATGTAGACCAGCCACGTTGTCTCTTATGAGCTTGGACGCAAACTGGAGGGCTCGACTCTTAGTAGAGTACTCCAAGGACCGATTTGTATGTCAAGTTCTGGATGGGTAGGTGGCGGATGACAGATACAAGGCGGTCGATGAGATCATCTACTACAGGGACCGAATCTTCTTGACTAAGAGATCTCAGCTCAAGAAGAAGATACTTCAGGCGTCACATGATTCACCATTGGTCTGCCATCAGGGGTTTACCAAAACCTACAAGGCCATTAGAGAGAGGTTCTCTTGGAAGGGCCTCAAGGAGGACGTACTCTAGCATGTCCAGGAGTGCGATGTTTGCCAGAGGAACAAGTGGGAGATGAGCCATCCCACAGGATTATTGCAATCTCTTCCCATTCCGAAGGGGAAATGGGAGTGTATTTCGATGGACTTCATCACAGGGTTTCCCATGGTACAGGGCAAGGATTGCATCTTTGTCGTCGTTGATCAGCTGACAAAGTACGCACATTTTTTTGCCATACCCGCACACTACACAGCAACACAGGTGGCCGAGTTGTTCTTCAAAGAGGTCTTCAGGCTACATGGTCTTCCCAAGACCATCACCAGTGACAGGGACAGCCGTTTCATGGGCGGGTTTTGACAAGAGCTTTTCTGGTTGGTAGGGACGGAGTTGACACCGAGTACCAGTTATCACCCATAGACAGACGGGCAAACAGAGATAGTTAACAAGTGGCTGGGGGGCTACTTGCGTAACTATGTCAGTGGGCAGCAGCGAGCATGGCTGAAGTGGCTGCATCTGGGGAGTACTGCTACAACACTACGCATCACATGTCCATTGGTATGTCACCATTCTATGCTTTTTATGGATATCATCCTTTATCTTTTGTTGACGTGATGTTTGGTGCTAGCAAGGCTCCAAGAGCCAAGATTTGGATCCAAGAGAGTCAGGATATTCTCCAAGCTCTCAAGGATAATAAGGCTACGGCACAGAACCAGCAGAAGTTGTATGCTGATAATGGTCGGGTGGAGAGACAGTTTGAGGTAAGGGACTTGGTCTACCTATGATTACAGCCATACCGACAGTCGTCACTGAAGCAGAAGGGGGCTAAGAAGCTAAAGCCCCGCTTTTATGGGCCATACAAGGTGATACGCAGGATTGGACAGGTTGCGTATGAGTTGGAGCTGCCCCGAGGAAACAAGATTCATAACGTTTTTCATGTATCATGCCTGAAGACGTCGTTGGGGCAGCATGTGACAGTGACAGATGAGCTACCACCCATGGATGATGAGGGGCATTTGGTGTTGCAGCCAGAGGCTATTATTGATACCAGGGAGAGGCAGCTACGGAGCAGGACAGTCCGGGAATTCTTGGTGAGGTGGAAGAATTTACCAAACGAGGATGCCACTTGGGAGAGTGAGAAAATTTTGCAGCATCCATCACTTCAATTGCTTGAGGACAAGCAGCATTTTGTCGGGGGAGATTGTAATATTCCTAATTAGCCATGGCTAATTGGAATATTCGATTTTTCTCAATTTTTGCCTTCTATAGTTATTTATAAATAAAAAGGTGAGGAAAGGGGGACATAACTCACTTTTAGAATAAAGTCACTCCCTAGTAGCACAACGTTGTGACTTGAAAGGGGAGCCAAGGGGGCCAAAGGACCACGTAGAGGAGGGGCCCACACAGACACTTGGAGGCACTGCACAGATGGAGAGGAGCACGTGGCAAGAGAGGGGCTACGTTGGAGGAGGTGGGCCTTGGGGTTGAGAGAGGCCAATGCCATAAAGGAGAGAGGAGCCTCCTCATTTTGTCATTTGATTATGTGCATTTGAGCTAGTCACTTCGACTTAGAACACGCTGGCTGTTTAGCCTGTCTGTAGCACTGTTTAGTGCATTGAGTGTCTCCGTTCGGAGATCTCACCCTTAGCCCCGGGGGACTTCGAGTGCCTACTCGAGCAAGGTAGCTTTCAGTAATCTTTTGCAGGAGGATTGACCTTTGGAGTTGAGGAGGAACTGGGCATTTTTGGATGCCTGCGCAGTCTTGAGAGAGGTACGTAGTTCTTTTGGTGGGAATTCCGGATTGGGGTTTTGCTGAGGATTTGAGCTGGGAGATTGAGCAAGGGATCAGCCCTTGCATATTGGAGGATTTTGGCAGAGTTTCGGGCAGAGTTTTGAAGGGTTTCGTTCAGTGGCAGTGCAGAGCCTTGAGGGATTGTGTGGATCCTCAAGGGGGTGATTTTTGGGGGTCAGCCATTTTGGAAAAGCTTTCTGGGCTTTTCTGGTTTTCTTGAGTAGAGGCTGATTCTAGAGTTTCAGCATTTTCTGAGGAGGGGAACAGCCCCAAATCCTCATTTGGTTCCAACAGTAGCAGCAGCACAACAGTTCTCTGGCAGCTTGGAAGCAGTTCAGAGAGAAGCCGTTTCCTTGCTATTATGAGTGTATTTCTTCACTTGCCTTGAGCAAGTCGAGGTGCTATCTTTCTGATCACCTCCTGTACTCATTCCATTACTCAGTATAATAAAATGGCTTAGCATTTCACTCTGCATTTCTTGAGTATCTACTTGTATTCCGTGTTTGATTGTATGTTGCATTACTGTTATTTACATCACTTTGAGCTTCCTGGTTACTATATCTTTTGTATGTTATTTGGTTGGAGTTGTTGGGGGTTGAGGAATATCCCTAAAACGAGATATTACAAATAATGTATACATGGAATATAAGCAGATAATCAAGAAATGCAGAGAGAAATGCTAAGCTATTTTATTATACTGAATAATGGAAAGAGTACAGGAGGTGATTAGAAAGATAGCACCTCGACTTGCACAAGGCAAGTGAAGGAATACACTCAGAATGGTAAGGAAATGGCCTCTCTCTGAATTGCGTCCAAGCTACCGGAGAGCTGTTGTGCTACTGCTACTGCTGGAATCAAGTGAGAATTTGGGGTCGTTCCCCTCCTCAGAAAATGTTGAAACTCTAGAATCAGCCTCTGCTCAATAGGCCCAAAAAAACCCAGAAAGCTTTTCTAAAATAGCTGACCCCCGAAAATCACCCCTTTGAGGATCTAGGCTATCGCTCAAGGCTCTGCGCTGCCACTGAAGAGAATCCTCCAAAACTCTGCACAAGACTCTGCCAAAATCCTCCAATATGCAAGGGTTGATCCCTTGCTCAATCTCCAAGCTCAAATCCTCCACATAAACCCAATCCGGAGCTCCTACCAAAAGAGACTGCGTCCTCCTCTCTCGAGACTCCGCAGTCATCAAAATGCGCAGTTGTTCCTCAACTCCAAAGATCGATCCTCCTACAAAAGACTAATGAAACTACCTTGCCCGAGCAAGCACTCGAAGTCCCCCGAGGCTAAGGGTGAGATCTTGAACGGAGACACTCGATGCACTAAACAGTGCTACAGACAAGCTAAACAGCCAGCGTGCTCTAAGTAGAAGTGACTAGCTCAAATGCAACATAATCGAATGCCAAAATGAGGAGGCTCCTCTCTCCTTTATAGAGTTGGCCTCTCTCAAAACCCTAAGGCCCACCTCCTCCAACGTAGCCTCTCTCTTGCCACGTGCTCCTCTCCATCTACGCAGTCCCTCCAAGTGTCTACGTGGCCCCCTTCTCTATGTGGTCCTTGGCCCCCCTTGGCTCCCCGCTTAAGTTACAATGTTGTGCTACTAGGGAGTGCCTTTATTCAAAAGTGAGTTATGTCCCCCTTTCCTCACCTTTCTATTTATAAATAACTATAGAAGGCAAAATTGAGCAAAATCAAATATTCCAATTAGCCATGGCTAATTAGGAATATTACAATAAAACTGAGTTAAACTGGTCCAAAAGTCATGGATCAAGCCAGATCTAATCTTATCCATTGATTAGGGACTTAATCTCGGTCGTTGAAATATCAACGAGAAAAGAATAAGAGGAGGCTTGTGGGTCACTTGGAGAACACACCGAGTTGATCAAGAATTCGATTTTCTAGGGCAAGGCTTGCTGAGGAAATCGAAGGAGTGATTAGAGTTGCAGCTGAGGGCAATGAATACAGAAGTAGAGAGGCAGAGAGGGTATCGGAAGCATCAGCGCAGAAGCGGGGAGAGTGTTGACGTAGAACCAGCCACGAGCTACGCAGTGCCAGAGAGAGCCAGCATGGGTGACACAAGGGCTCCAGAGGTTGTCGCAGAGCCTCTAGAGGCTGACTCAGGGCTAGTTGGGGTGACGCTGGGCCAGAGAGGCTGACACTAAGAGATTTTGTGGGACAAATTGGAGCTGAGAGTTGTGGGATTGTACATCCAGGGTTTTTAGCCAAAATATCTGTCTCCGACTGAGAGGTACTACTTCCGAGAACATTCTCTGTTGTGTGAGCCATTTCTAGCACCCAGATTGTATTCTAAAACTGCTTAATAATAAAATCCTCAGATAGTTGCATCGGTTTTCCCGCATTGGGTTTTTCCAGGGACATTAGTCCAAAAATAACGGTGTCACTTGCAATGTTTCAAAACTCCGACTCCGACAACGACTCGGCCGAGGGTCGACTCCGACTCCGACTCAGACTCGGTATCAACTCGGCCAGCTCGATTTCAATGACTCGGTCATTGTAAAAAATACATTAAATATTTATTTTTTCATAAAAAACATAATTTTAAAGATTTTCATTCATTGATGATGTAAATTAGGTCTGATAAGATAAAAGCCACATCTAAGAGCCAATTGAGAGACCTGTACAGGTTACAAATCAAATAACAATCTGACCACAAAGGTATCAACATCTTGTAATATATGACATAAACATCCCACAGATAAATGACTCTCTCAAGCGAGCTTTTGCAACCCCACAGGATGAGCTCCATTGATATTGCTATGTGTGTTTCTTTCAGTTATATGATGGTATCTTGGCAGTGATTTATCTATGCTTTGATCCTGATGGCATTAGAGGTCTCTTCAGCAACCATGGCAAGAATGGAAGGCTATTTAATATTTATATATATGGAGTATAGAATCTAGATAACTAGCTTTGGGATTTAGTCTTATCAAGAAGAAGAAGAATATGGATGTTCACTCCTCAATTCGATGCTCCTCAAAACTGTCGAAATCATGTATGGTTCAAAGTTAAATAGCTCAGGAACTACTGCAAATTTTCTTGAAATGGAATCTTCGCAAGAAGAGTTACTTTCAAAATCAAACATTGAACCAAAAAGCATGGACAGTATTTCTCTTATGGCATTATTAGGAAGTGAACTGAGTCAATGCATACATATTCTCTATGTCATCAAAGCAAATCAGTTGATGTTGAAATATTAGTGACCATTAACAATCTTGAGGCAAACGACGGTCCAAAAGGTGTAGCTTCCAAAACAACAAAAGATCAGGCAAATACACCAAGTACTATTTCATTCAAAAAAGTTACAGTGGATGATTTTTTATGTTGCTGCTGCAAAAGGTTACTGTATCATCCTATAGTCCTGAATTGTGGCCATGGTAAGATAAAGATTCTCCAATATGATTGCAAGGACAGCGGAATATACACAGCCATTACCTTTGGATACCCAGTTCATCAATGGAGGCAGAAAAGCCGTTTTTTTATGTCACCGGGCCACTGTACATAACCCAACCGGGTTGATATGGACTCAGCCAAGCCGGCTCGGTATTAACCCGGCCGGCTGAACCGGTTCAATGGCCGGGTTGCAATTTTCAAGGCTGGCTCGGACCAACTCGGGCGAGTCGGTTCCAAGCCAGCCGTTTTTTAAAACACTGGTCACTTGTGTGCTTGTTTTTCCTTCAAATGATGATCTGTATGTGTTGAGCATGTACCCGTATTTATTTTCAGTATTTACATGGTAAATAACTTGTTAATTAACAGAACAAGTAGGAAGAAATAAATCATAAAGTACATGAAGGACTTCTATCAGATAGACTTAGAAATTCCAACAAATTGCACTCTCTAGATTTACATATATAAATAAAGCAATTATCAACTCTATATGTAAGCTACAAAATAGTTCTTAGGAGTATTGTCTATTAATTTTTCAATGTTCTATGTTGTAACAATCACTTAGACAATTTCTTTTCTCAATAGGAATCACTTTAGCCAATTAATTCTCAATCACACAATAATAATAAGCAATTGTAGATAGAACAATAAACCATATGTACAATAGAAGATAACTAGGATCAATAGAGACAGATATTTTTGGTCAAAGGCTAGGGAAAAACCCCACAGGAGGCAAACCCAACCAGATTCTTCTTCTATTAGATGTTCACCTACGTTGCACGAAACGGGGAAATGGGTACGAGTTTCCCGAAACCGCGAAGCGATACGAAACTCGCCTCCCCCCAATTTTGGAAACGGGGAAACGCGAAATTAAATATAATTATAATTATATATATATATATATTATTGAAAATATTTAAATATATATATGTGCAATCATAAAGCATAAATGATACATTATAATTTATTACACTTAAACGTTAAGATTTAATTTACATCACATTTACTCATGAATGATCACATAATGAAAATAAAAATATCGGAATATCCAAAAGCAACCTTTATTATATATCCAAATCTCAAAATCAGTCTTTATTTATATTAATATATGAAGCTGCAAGTACAATAAAGACTATAAGGCTGCAAGAGAGATCCAAATCAGGATTTTCTGCATCCACATCCCATTCTTTAGAACGACCACTGTTGTATTGGGAGTTTCCTCCTACATAATCGAACGACCTTAGTGCTCTTGATTAAATACACATTTCATACCCTAGTACCTTACATGACCTTGATTATTGGGAGTTTCCCCTGCATAGAGGGCTTGGTTCTCTTGATTAAATACAAGTTCCATACCCTAGTACATGATAAAATCCAATGGAAACATTGCAATCCCTCCAATCCTGAATCCTGAAAAACAAATAAGTCTGCTAGATTTTTAGTGAGATCTAAAATTCTACTTCTCCATATGAAATCCAATGAGGGCGAAACCACTCTCAAACATCCTGATCATTTCATGGTAATGTTAAAAATTTAAGTAAAAGGATGAAAATGAAAAATAAAGGAGAATATCACTTTTATTTTAAGAATTTAACATTACCATGAACTACATATCCCTCAAACTTCCTGATGAACTGCATATCAACACTAGGGCAAAAATTCACTTTTATAACTTTAGACACGCGTCTAGAAGCAACAAGAAGTCACTAACATACCCTAAAAGTAAATTAAAAAACAAATTAAAAATAAAAAATAAAAAAAAACACAAGTTAATGAGGAAACGTGGGTCGTATGGCCCTGAAACACGTTTCCGGCCATACTAGCCACGTTTCCGTATGGCCCTGAAACACGTTTCCGGCCGTACTAGCCACGTTTCCGTTTCGGGAAACGTGGCAGTACGGCCGTGAAATGCGTTTCACGGCCGTACCAAACGCGTTTCCGCGTTTCGTACCCGTTTCCGTACGAAAACGGACCTCTATACCATGTTTCCTGCAACATAGATGTTCACCAAATGTTTAGCAGAGAGATACATAGTCCAAGTACATCACCAACTAGTCAAAGGTCAAAGCCTTGACCAACCAAGTCAACCAATCAATATCCAATCCAATATGAGCATAAAAGTCAAATCTAGTCAAATACTAATTCTGCAATTTTCAGTGAAAGTCAAAGATCCATGAGGAGGACACCTCAATGATCCTGCTCAAACTTTTGTAGCTCTCTAGGACTACATCACTAAATCACCCCACTTCACACCCCACTTCACTCTTGGAGGTATGTATGTGAACATAGCAAACTCATCCTCTATCCTAAAGGAAAGCTTGTCTATTTCCGTGGATGTTGTATGTTGGTCCTGCTTCTCCTACTTGTCCTTCTTTCTAAGAGGACACTGCATACTATAGTGGCCAAATTCGCCACACCTGAAGCACTTGACCTTTGACAAGTTGTTCTTCTTCTTTTGTTCCCCTTGCCCCTAACTGTGACCCTTTGATGCTAGAGCCACATTCTCCTCCTGCTTCACACCCTTCGATCTACAACTACTATTGCCACTGACAGAGCAGCTCTTTAGCAAAGCTCGTCTCAACTCCTCCTATTGCAAGTCGGACCACATTTTGTCCTACTCTATTAGCCTATCTCTGCCCAATATGCTTTGGACAAAAACTTGCCAATCCTCTAAGACACTATTTAGTGCCAACCGTATTAACTCTAAAGGTTGAGGTGCTGCTCCAACAGCTACAAGCTGTTCTCGGACCTCCTGAATTCTGGCGAGGAAGGGATCTATGCATTCCCCTTTCTACATCCTGATGCATCTCAGCTTCTCTTCCAGGAACATCTTTCATTGCTCGAAAGTACCCTAGTATACCGTGGACTCTAGAGAGAGTATCCCACATCTCTTTGGTGGTTCCCTTGGCTGCTTATGTGAGACTATATGCTCCTAGGCTCCATCTAGGATCAACCGCTTTGCCTTCACCATTTCCTCCCTGTACTCCTTGAGTTGATCTGCATCCTAGGGAACTACTACCACATTGTCTATGTAGGCTTTCAGGCCATATTCATCTAGAAGGAAGGACTTCCTAGCCTTCCAAATGACATCGCTGGAGGAACCTTCCAAACTATCCTGATCTCTAAGCCCGGCTGTGGCCATCACTGAAACTGTCGTAAACTCCCCGTTTCCCTCTGCTTGGTTGTTGCTTTGCTACTCGCACTCCCTTCTAGAATGCACAGATCTGCTAGCTATTGCTGCCAATCTGCAATGGAAAATCGAACTTCTGAAACTCGAAGTTTCCTTAGAGAAATATTCCCTCTGTTGTGTGTGTTTTTCTCTTCCACTCGACACTGATTCTGTAACTGCAAACTATCGCAAAACCCTCTGCGTCCAACCAGAAATTTGCTCAGTGAAAATCTAAGCTATTGTTGCTCCCTCTAATTGTTGGAATCAATATCCTAGGCAACTCGACTTTTTTGCCAACCTGCAACTGAAAATCGAACACTAGCCCCAGTAATTCAGCGTATCTGTCTAGGTACTGTGCAACTTCTGATAATTTCGGCTTGTTGCTCCCTCTGAACAGTGAAATTATCTCCTCATGTTTTGAGCTTCTCGGCTAATCTCTCACGCTCAAATACCATGTGAGAATTTCATCTATCACAGCAACTGGAAATTATTTTCCTAATTGTTAATTTATTTAACAATTTATCTGTTTTCTACTATGGCATATACCAAATAATTCACACTGTGATTTTTGCAAATAAATTGCAGAAGAAAAGAGCGCTAGAAACTGAGAAAATCTAGCACACACACACATAAATTTTACACAGTCACTTTTGGACAAATATCCCCGGAAAAACCCAATGTGGGAAAACTGGTGCAACAGTGAGGGTTTTTACTATTATGCAGTAGTGAAATTCTGAGTACAATTTGGATGCCAAAAGCTGACAATCCACAGCAACAAAATTTGGCAAAGATATTCCCTAAGCAACCCCGACACTCACACTGCCTACACTCGCGTTCCTGCACTCGAAACATTCTTGCACTTGTGTGTTCTTGCACTTGTGCATACTTGCACTTGCACGTTCCTGCACTCGCGCATTCCTACACTAGGAATAACTCAACCTCTTGTTGTTTCCTCTCCGGAACTGGAATTCTTCCTTCATATCACTCTCCCTACCCCTCACTGAGACATCGTCCTTCTCTGGCTCGAACTCTACTGCTACTAGCTCGATCTGAACAAGGAACTATCGCTCTAGTATAGTCATCATTACCACATCAATCCATTCTTATATCTTCATGTTGGGACTCCAACAACCGAGATTAAATCTTAATCAATAGCTCAAATCATTTCTCGATCGATCCATGTAAGTTTCTAGGGAATTCTCACCTTGACTTAATTAATTCTGATTAATTAACCAGTTTTCCTATGTTTAGACTTAGGAAACATTAAAAATAGGTTAATAATCTAATTAAGCTATCTCCAGGTGGAATTTCTAGAAACAATTTATGGGTTATGAAGATTTCATGTATTCCAACCTCTCCACCAAGTTCCGTGACTAGAACACATTCGACGATACAAAAACTAACCCTCCTTCGCACATGTGAACTCGGATCCTGCAATTTCAGACTAAATCAAACTGATGAAGAAGAATGAATGTGATGCCTCCAAGTGATGTCCACTGATGTGTATTTATATGAGATCTTAGGGGTCGAATTTCCTCTTCTAGGCCGACTTGTACTTTTGAAGGTGATTTGGACCCATATTAAAAATAATATTTTCCCATGTGCAAATTTGATTTTTTTCCAAGGACTAGTGGGGTCTCCTTAGGGTATGATGGGCTTCACCAAGGAGGGAATTGCTCCCTCAACTACCATTTCAACATTGTCTCTACTGTAATCAACTACATATAGGAAGTCTGCATGCAAACTGTTTGTGGAAATCAATAAACTAGTATGAAGAAGAACTACGGAAGATAGTTGTATTCTCTATGCCTTATTGAGTAAAGGGTTCTCTTTCATGAATGTGTAGATACTTAGAACAATGTCTTTGTCGTAATAATCATCCAAGGAACGTTGTAAAAATTTGTGAAATAAGTTACTTTCACCTATTGGGTCACCCAAATACCATCTTTTTACCAACCTTTCACTTCACTTTTAAACCATATTTCTCTTTCCCATACCCTTATATTAAACTATTTTCATGATCACATCGGGTTTAGACCTATTATTTTCCAGTGCATATGTTTTGGTGGTTTTGAGTGAATTTATGATTAAATTTTGGAAAAATAACATGTTTTCACTTGGATAAGTTTCATGATGTTTGTAGGTGTATTTGAAGACTTCAACAAAGTCATATTTGACCACCAAGCCTCAAATTCGAATTTCTTCTTCAACCCCTTGAAGATTTGATGAAGATTTGGGAGATTCCTTCAAGCATACTTTATGGAGAAGAATCATGGAACTTTTGATAAGATTTCTTTTTAAAGATATTACATATTTGTGAGAGGATTTTTAGAGATGTTACTTGCTAAGTGTTAGCACATGGTTGTAACCACATGAGACATTTGTGGATTTAGGAGAGATTCGTGGATCTCAAATCTTTGTTAGTTATCTCAATTTTATGTATAAATAGGAGTGCCTCCTCCATTCCAAGAGGAGGACTCTTGAAGCATGTATCCAACTTACAATGGAATAGAATAAAGCTTCATTTTACATAAATTTCCATTCTATAGTTACTTATATGTGTTATGATTTTTGGATGATTTTGGTTTAAAATCTAATTTGCATACGAAAGGACAACCAAGGATTTAAGTTAAATTCATAGATCTAGAGATTTAAATTTACTACTTTCTTAACAATTTGTTTAAATTTTGGTCTCCAACTTTTAGTTAGATTTGTCTCAAATTTCTAAAGTAGATTTTCTTTTAAAAAAAGAGTCCTTAGCTCTCCAAATTACTAATATTTTTTATTATTTTGATGAAAAACACAAAACACACACATAATTCCAGATTAAAAATAAAACAATTCAAAAAAAAATAAAAAACCATTTAAAAGCAAAATAAAACTCGTACAATAAAAAACAAAACACAAAAATAAAAACAAACAAAAACATAAAATAAATAAATAAATGACAATTAAAAAATAAAACATCAAACAAACAAAATAACAAAACAACAAAAAATAAACAAAACATTAAAAATAAAAATAAACAATTAAAACATTAAAAACAAAACAATGAAACAAAATAAATGAAACAACAAAATACAACATAAAAAATAAAAAACAAACCCACCTCCATATAATAAAACAACGCTATGCAACCCAACCTTATGTAAAAGCCCATTGCATAAAATTGAACGACAATTGAAAATAGTGTTGCACAAAGAACGTCATAGCGCTTGAGAAAACCCATGCGAAGTTGCAAGTTGGAATTCGATTTTGGATTTTTGCTCGAGTTTCGCTTCTTTCAACCTGCATGAAATAATAATCGCCAACGTAAATCTGTGATCTAATTGATATCTCATAATTGGTAAGACGACAGTTGCGTATTTGGAGTAAATAGATTTTAATTGAAATAAAATGTCTGAGTGGAAGTTTAATAGCCTAACGCATTGGCATTATGGTTGGGCGGTTCGAAAAATTTGGCGAAGATCGTAAGTTGGGCAGATTCGTTTTTCTGGAAGGCAACTAAGTTTGAATTATTTAAAAACATTGTGGTGACTTTGTTAAGTTGTTTGGATACTACGGAGGAAATCATGGGTTGAATCTTGGGCATCGTTCTACTTTAAATGCAAAAACGAAGCACTTGATTGGATGAATCTTGGGCATTGTTCCTCATTAAATGCAAAAACAAATTATTTTAAATGTGAAAAAAATCTACCCGCCATTTTATGTTATAACTTGGTGCTTTGGTTTAGTGGTTATGAGTTCAAATGTTAAACAAAGGAGTTTTTAATGTTGATTTGGGGTAGCATCGGATGTGCTCTAGCCATGAAAATTGGTGGAGAGGCTAAAGCACGGGAGATCTCCAAGACCCAGAAATGGTTTGGACAGATTCTACCCGGTTAAGGAGATATTAAAATAATTAATATTTTTAATGGGATTCCTAAGTCTAAACTTAGGAAAAATAAAATATTAATGGGTATTAATATAAAACTGGGTTAGAAGGTTCCAAATGACATGGATCAAGCCAAATCTAATCTTAGTTGTTGATTAGAGATGTAATCTCGGTCGTTGAAGGACCAACAGAGAAAGTATAAGAGGAGGCTTGACGGTTAGTTGGAAAACACACCAGAGTGATCAGTGATTCGATTCTCCAGAGCAAGGTTTGCTAAGAGAAGTCGACTCAGTGATCAGTTGCAGCGAGGGGCAGTAAGTACGAGACAAAGAGGCAGAGATAGTGCCGATAGACCATTGCAGAAGCAGAGAGAGGCAGACGCTGAGCCAGAGGGAGCCACACAGAGGCAGAAGGGACTGTGAAGAGGGCACAAGTGCCAGCTTCATCCACGCAGAGGTTGCAGGGGTGACGCAGAGGGTTGTCGACACTGCGCAGAGCCTCAGAGGGCTAACGCAGTGAGTTTTAGGCTGACGCAGAGGCAAGGTGGGCTGACGTTGAGCTTCAGATTGTGCTGGAGAAGGTTTCGTGGAGTAGACTTTCCGAATATCTACTTCCGAATAGAGAGGTATTACTGTCGAATTATTTTCTCTGTAAGGTGCGCCAATCTGGCACCCAGTTGTACTCAGAAAGACTACATAATAAAATAACCCTCAGAATTGTTGCACCGGTTTTCGCAAGTTGGGCTTTTCCGGGGACGAGTTGTCCAAAAATAACGATGTCACTTGTGTGTTTGCCATTTCTTTCAATTGTTGATATGTAGATGGTTGAGACTGTATTGTGTTTATTTCAGTATTTATATGATTAAATAACTTGTTCATAATTAACAAGTAGGATAAATAAACCAAAGAATACAAATAAAATTTCTAACAGGTAATACTTAGAAATTTCAACATAGTATCAGAGCGTGGTTGCAAATCAAAGGAAAGTTGAAGGCACCAACTGAATCAAAGCATTTGCAGTAGAAACAGTTGTCCCGAGTGACAGAAGTTGTTCCTAGCATAGTGGCGGAGAAGGTTTGACGCAAAGGGACTCTGTCATCAGTTTGAGCCAGAGAGGCCAACGCAGAGGTTGAGGAGGGCAAAAAAGGCTCACGAAGAGCCATGCAGAGACCAGGAGGGTTGACGCAGTTGGCTAGGGGAGCATTTCAGCGAGTGTCGGGATTGCACGGAGCCTAAAGGCTCAGTCCTTCAGTTGCTAGGGCATACGAAGTTGTGGGCAGATTGCGGGGAGTGAAACTGGTGGGGTGTTGTTATTGCCAAGACAGAATAGTAACTAACGGGGCAAAACCAAGGTAGAGGGAGTCGCTACCTAAGTGGATTTCTAACCAAGAAATCCATATCAGTGTTGCAGGTGCATAGGAGATCGAAGAGGTGCGACTCGACGGTTGGCAGGTGGGCTTCCAAGAGGGAAATCAAGACTCAGGGAGAGTCTAGCAGAGAATTTCTAGGAGAGAAGTACCAACTCAGAGGGAGTCGAAGAGAGAACTTCCAGAGGGAAGTAGAGACTCGGAGGAGTCGAAAGGAAGAGCAAAGAGATGGCTATGAATGGATTGAGGGATCAAGACAGGCTAGACGGGGCATCCAACTTTGTCGTCTGGAAGGCCAAGATCCTGTTCATTCTAGATAGACATCACATCAAGGCCAACTGAAAATGAAAAGTACGAGGAAGCAACGGCCAAGGCGAAATGCATAATCCTTGATGGGGTCAAGGATCATGTGGTTTAGCATATTGTTGAGAAGGAAACGGCAAAAGAAATGTGGGACACCTTGAAGACATTGTATCAACACACTTTCGTGCAAAGGAAGATGTTATGTGAGAATCAGCTACGGTCATACCAGATGCAGAAGGGGGAGCAGATAGATGACTTCCTCGGTAGATTGAAGGAGATCCGGGACCAACTGACTTCCATAGGGGCCATGTCAGATCAGGAATTGAAGGTGAGGACCACTCTAAACGCAGTCTCCGAGGAGTGGGAGACATTCGTCCAGAGTATTCTGGGCAGAGACAATCTTCCAAATTGGGAAGAATTGTGGGCGGCTCTTCACCAAGAAGAGATCAGACGGTTGTCCAAGATGGGAAGTAGCAGCAAACGAGTCTGGATCAAGAAAGAGGAGGAAGAGGATGCAGCTTTGGCATCTGTAGGGAAGCAGGAGAAGAGGAAGAAAAAGGGCCTCTCCAAGATAAAGTGCTTCAACTGTGGGAACTGGGGCATTATGCGAACCAGTGTCCAAGGAAGAAGAATGAGGGAGAGGCGCCTGACTCCAAGGCAGCGCCAATGAAGGCGGAAAAGGAGGTAGAGGATGACGATTGTGCCATGAGTGCTCATGTACCTCTAGAGAAGAGGTGGGGAGACATCAAGCTGTAGTCAGGAGGCCTACAAGCGATCAGGGGCAGGATCCTTGAGGTACCTAAACTCTTGGATCATACCTTGCTACGGGAGCCCCGAAGTGAGAAGTAGCAGGATGACGGATGTCGGTAGAAATGGATGTGGATGAAGCAGCAAAGAGTGCTACAGTGCATTAGTCTCGAGCAGCACAGAGAGCGTTGCAGCAGTGCGAGAGGCACAGAGGAGGTTGCAGCAGTGCAGGATGGCACAGAGAGGTTTGTGGCAATTCGAGAGGCAGGGAGTTGTTGTAGTAGTGCAAAGGCAGCAGAAGGAACACATGATAGCGGCAGAGAGAGCTTCAGCATTGGGAGTGTTTCTAGCCTAACAGGGATGTCAATAGTTGGGTGGATCAGTTACTTAATTCTCAGTAACTGAGTTGCAGTGCAGTAGCAGTTAGCAGTAGCACGATGCAACGTGACGAGAGGGGGTTGCAGTACAGATGCAGTGTTGGGAGAAAGGACCAGCAGTAGCACGAATGCAGAGGGAGTTGTCGTACGGATGCAGCAGTGGCAATGACAGGGCCATGGGTAGCAGTACAAGATGCAGCAGTGCAGAGGATGTTGGGCAGTAGGCCTAGCATCAGCACAGGTACCAATGCCATATAATAAGAGTGATGCTCAGTGTGGAGTATTAGTAGAGCACAGTCCTCGCTAAGAAGGAGCGTTGATTTGGGATAGCATCGAATGTGCTCTAGTCATGAAAAATTGGTGGAGAGGCTAAAGCACATGAGATCTCCAAGACCCATAAATGGTTTGGGCAGATTCTACCTGGTCAAGGAGATATTAAAATAATTAATATTTTTAATGGAGTTCCTAAGTTTAAAGCACATGAGATCTCCAAAACCCAGAAATGGTTTGGGCAGATTCTACCTGGTCAAGGAGATATTAAAATAATTAATATTTTTAATGGAGTTCCTAAGTCTAAACTTAGGAAAAATAAAATATTAATGAGTATTAATATAAAACTGGGTTAGAGGGTTCCAAATGACATGGATCAAGCCAAATCTAATCTTAGCCGTTGATTAGAGATGTAATCTCGGTCGTTGAAGTACCAACAAGAAAAGTATAAGAGGAGGCTTGAGGGTCAATTGGAGAACACACCAGAGTGATCAGTCATTCGATTCTCTAGAGCGAGGTTTGCTAAGAGAAGTCGAATCAGTGATCAGTTGCAGCGAGGGGCAGTGAGTACGAGATAGAGAGGCAGAGATAGTGCTGAGAGACCAGCGCAGAAGTAGAGGGAGGCAGACGCTGAGCCAGAGGGAGCCACGCAGAGGCAGACGAGACTGTGTAGAGGCCAGAAGGGCCTGCGTCATCGACGCAGAGGCTGAAGGAGTGATTCAGAGGGCCGTAGAGGCTGCACAGAGCCTCAGAGGGCTGACGCAGTGAGTTTCGAGCTGACACAGAGGCCAGGTGAGCCGACACTGAGCTTCAAATTATGCTAGAGAGGGTTTCGTGGGGCAGACTTTCCGTATATCTACTTCCGAATAGAGAGGTATTACTGTCGGATTATTTTCTTTGTCGGGTGAGCCAGTTTGGCACTCAGATGTACTCAGAAAGACTGCATAATAAAATAACCCTCATAATTGTTGCACCAGTTTTCCCAAGTTGGGTTTTTTTGGGGATGAGTTGTCCAAAAATAACGGTGTCACGTGTGTTTGCTATTTCTTATAGTTGTTGATATGTAGATGGTTGAGACTGTATTGTGTTTATTTCAGTATTTATATGATTAAATAACTTGTTCGTAAATAACAAGTAGGAGAAATAAACCAGAGAATACAGATAAAATTTCTAACAGGTAATACTTAGAAATTTCAACATTTAATAACTAGATGATATTTTAACAATAATTGTTGAACAATTTGCCGCCACGTGGCAACGCAACATTGGTCCACCTAGTCACAACATTGCCTAATCAGCAGTTGAGTCACCTTGTCTAGTGATCTCACTACATAGTCAACATGCCACTGAACAGTCAACACTTCCATGTCAGCATCCACGCTACCATGTGGCACCCTCTGGAGTTGCCATGTGGCACATATGCCTCCATTTTTACTATTTTTTTTCTAAAACTTCAAACAACAATAACTTTCTCATATGACATCCGTTTGAGGCGATTCAAATGTCGTTGGAAAGAGCTTGGCGAGATCTACGTGATGAGATAGGTTTCAATAGAATTTGAGACAATAAAAAATAGTCATTTTTTATGGCTTTGGCAGCGATTAGACTTGGAAAAGGCATTAAATCATTAAAAACATGTTTCTAATATGAGTTTTCTTTAACCTAGTTTTTGAATCACTGAAATTTGATATCAACGAAACACTGATGGGAATTCCAAGATGCATCACTTCCCAATAGGTAAAAAGTGCATTTCATTTTTATTTATCTTCCTTGAATTTGTTTTATTAGCACTATTTATGAATTTGTTGCATATATATCATATAAAGAGAGACTGATCACCTCTCTCCTTCGAGAATCTTACGTTTTATTGTAGATTAGTGCTAAGTTTTTGCAGATTCCAGGAAGATCAAAGAATACCAATTTATGCACAAGTGATTTTCAAAGACCAACCTATTTTTCAAAAAGGAATATGAAGAAGTCAAGTCCATTTCAAATCACATCCATAATACCATTGCTACTCATTCATTTGCCTCTTTCTAAGATTACAATCCATCCATCAATTTCCATCTTCCTAGAGCATAACTTCAAATCATTTTTCCTTTGCAAGTTTCACACTTTCTTGCATCAATTACATTTCATTCCTAACCCATGAATAAAATCATTCAGCTCACTTACAATGCTGAGTTAGCTCATTGTCCTTTTGAAAAATAAAACCTGCTTCATAAATGTAAATCTTTCATCTATGGTCCTCTAAATCATTACTTTATGCTCGTGTTAGATGATGGGGGATTCATTAAGGCCCTCCTTCTAGCAAGTCTTGACCCATCGACTTTAGCACATTATCTAGGTTTCAGACTAGAGTTATTTTTAGTACCTTGAGGCTTGCATGCCTTAATGGCAAGTTCTCTCGCCAATGAACATTGGGAATACATCAATGTCCCATGTTTGTCGATCTTCTAGGTGACTCGACTTCAATTCATTTATTCGTACCTAGCAAGATGTACTTGGGCATCTTGACTCTCATTGACATTAATGGCGAGTAGTCTCGTGTTGGTTAACAACATTCATTAATGGTCGGTAATCCAACAATTTCTTCCTATGTTCGACATCAGCAAAATTTATTCACATAGAAAAGAATTATGCCACGATGTGGATATGAATGAAGACTATATGGTTCCATGACACTTACAACGTCTTGTAGCAGTGTTACAATAAATCAAAATTTAGCTCTAGAGTTCAGCACCAGCAACTTAGTTCCAGCAATAAGATGGTACGAATGTACCAATTTCATATCTCATTCTATGTTCATACAACCAAGCAGATCAGATTTTTTCACTTCAAAGATCGATGATCCAACAGTAGCAGCCAAAAAGCTTCCATCCATACAAAGATCTCTCATATGCATAGCTCAGAACCTTCTCAAGTAGGTGAAGGTATGTTGTTTTCCACTCTTTAATAAATAATTTCTTGAATGCTAAAATACATGTATTTGGAAAATTTCCCTATATGTCCTTTTGTATCCTTCCCTATTTCATGTCATTCTAGGTCTTCCTTATTTGCTACATTTTCCAAGGATGGAAAAGACCTTCAGTTGGGGGGGAAATTACACTATTTGTCGATCCCATATTTCATAACCTCATATATTGTTCACCAAATTGAAAGTTGTTGTTCTTATAAACACCTTGATTGACATCCATAATGCATCAATGGTTTTCATATGAACCATACATTCCTAAGCAAAACTACCATGTGGAGGATGTTCCAAATAATTTTTGTAGCCATTCAAAACATAAATTTTCAATAAGCTATCCATAATTTTGTGGTTGCCTATACATAGGCTATTTAAAGAGCATGTTTTGCACAATAATTTCAAGCAAATGAGGCTAAAAAGATTGAATGGTTGATGCACACATTACCGAATCATCATTTGGAATGTATTCATATGGTGGTAGTAAGAAGAGTAAAAAGGGAAGTGTTGTCACACAAGAACCAACACTTGCAATATTTAGGGCTGTCACATAAGAACCAACCATAACAAAAAAATGTTGCTACACATCAGAAAAGAAGACTCCATTACACAGTTCAAGAAAGCCAATGCAAGGTTGCATGAGGACATGCAACACATTCAGTTCGGGGGAATGTCGGGTCATCCAAATAACATCTTTTTACCAACCTTTCACTTCACTTTCACTTCACTTTTAAACCATATTTCTCTTTCCCATACCCTTACATTAAACTATTTTCATGATTACATCAGGTTTAGACCTATTATTTTCCAATGCATATGTTTTAGTGTTTTTGAGTGAATTTATGATTAAATTTTGGAAAAATAACATGTTTTACTTTTCACTTATATATGGAAGTGGGATGAGTTTCATGATGTTTGTAGGTGTATTTGAAAACTTCAACAAAGTCATATTTGACCACCAAGCCTCAAATTCGAATTTCTTCTTCAACCCCTTGAAGATTTGATGAAGATTTGGGAGATTCCTTCAAGCATAATTTATGGAGAAGAATCGTGGAACTTTTGATAAGATTTCTTATCAAAGATATTAGATATTTGTGAGAGGAATTTTAGAGATGTTACTTGCTAAGTGTTAGCACATGATTGTAACCACATGAGGCATTTGTGGATTTAGGAGAGATTTGTGGATCTCAAATCTTTGTTAGTTTTTTTTTTTCCCGGGGTAAAAATTCGTAATTTCCATTATCTTGTTGAAAATTACATGTTGTAGATGCAAATAATGAATCAAATCTTTGTTAGTTATCTCAATTTTATGTATAAATAGGAGTACCTCCTCCATTCCAAGAGGACTCTTGGAGCATTTATCCAACTTATGATGGAATAGAATAAAGCTCCATTTTTCATAAATTTTCATTCTATATTTTTAGATATAAATTTCTCTAATCATTTCGATTTTGGACTTGATATCATTTCAGTGATTAAGTTTGGATAAAGAAGGACAAACCAAGTCTCCAAGTTGGAGCCTCTTCTTTGTGGACTTTGACTGAAATCTCTTTTCATCTCCTCTTGCTTTCTTAAATCATTATTTGCTTTCTTAAATCAGTTGTTATGCTTTATGGTGTGTTTGTTTTTAGTTGAAAAAGAAATCAAAGGAAAGACAAGAAGGATCTCTAGATATAGCGCCTCTTCTATGTTGATTCTGATTCAGTTAAAATCATTATTTGCTTATTTGCTTATTTATGCATGTAGATCAAGTTTTTATGGATTTACGGAATAGTTTGTCACTTTGATCTTAGGAGAATTGAGCTCACTCCAAATGGATCAATGAAGCATTTTATTTCATTCCGACCAAGTTTGCTTAGCTTAGAGACAAATGCCTACTCCTGCATATATTTTGTTGGCATCATCACAAGCTTACGAGTATCCCTGGTTGATAATTTATTGAAAGCAATTTAAGCAATTGAATTGCCCAATATTGCATATGGGGTTGTTGATGGTGCTGGACTCGCCAACATTCAGGGGATCTCCTCGGTATGAAGTCCCAACTACACCTCATACCATTTGGTGTAGAAGTCCCATCTAGTATGATGGCCCGGTTGCCATTATCTTAAAGATATGCCTTAGCTCTTGCTTGTCAGCACATGAGAGTGGTATACTTACTCTTCAAATAGCGAGGTTCGTGTGCCTGGTGAGTGCTTAGTGTAGCTTGTGTCTAAGTTCTTTCACTGCAGAGGGAGAGGGTAAGACTGAGTCTCCAGTTGAAAGGGAATAGTCCAAACTTAGTTAGAGGCACACAACACAGCAGGACATGGCAACTTCTGGCAGAGTAGTCCACACAGATGCGGCAGTCACAAACACAAAGTGAACAGATAACACGTACAACATCCAACGGAGTAGTCCACACAAGTGCGATGGTCATTATAACAAGTTTACAAGAATGAATCTATCTAGTGTACGGCGGAGTAGTCCACAAGGGCGAGACAGCGATAACAACTTATACAACACATTTCCAACAGCATATGCACTAAAACAACCGAAATAGTTCAACTATCTTAGTACAGGTTAAAGCAACATGAATTACAAGCATCCAAAGAATAGTCTTACAAACGAATACAATACATGTGTGAAAATGTGTTGGCCTATTAGCAGGCTTCTGAATTAAGCGAAAGTTCCAAGGCACATCCATACACCATACATCACTAACCCCGATAGCGGGCGTTGGAGCCACTGGTCGCTCCTCAAAGAAAAGACTACATACTGTCAAGGCTATGTGGGAGGAGCCAAGGTGAAAAGTTTGTTACATGTACAAATGAGGGGTATATATAGCCAAGGGTGAACTTGACCCTTGTGACTCTTCGACTTCCCTCATAATTGTTTGACTTACATGACTCTTCAACTTTGTATGTGGGTCTCTTGGACTTCCACACAACATTACATTGATTACAGCAATATGGCCCACAGTAGTGATGTGGTCGAGACGACTCATGACATGACTCAACATGACAGTGTTGGTATGTGTTAAAATTGGCAACTAGGGCCAAACTCCATGCGGGTCATCTTATTCATGGTTGATATTATTTTTATTAGATTCCTCTCGTCGAGAGGTGTAGGATTGATTTAAAGATCATCTTATTCCGATAAGTATTTATGGAGATATGAATTTATTTTGATTATGGAATAATTATTAAGCTGACCAGCAACTCATGTAGGCTCAGAAGCCCAAAAGACGCATCTATTCATCATCAACATTTGTATATAAATACAGGAGGTCTTTTCCTCATTTGGACACTCACTCTCATCACATCTCTCTCTCTCTCTCCTGCACAGAAAACAGGCTCTTCTCCTATTGTGCAGAAAGGGACTCTTCTCTCACACGTGTGGAAGGAAGGATGCAGATTTAGGGTTGCAACAGCAGTTCGGAAGTCTGACCAGCGTTGACCATCTTTCTCTCTCTCAGAACTGCATTGTAGGTGGATCTGACTCTCCTCAAAAGGCCGCATTTTTTGGTGAAGGAATCAAGCCGATTCGACGGTCAGTTTGCAAGATATTGTCTGCCCTAGTTGAGGGCTGATCTAGGGTTTGTTGTTGCTGATGTAAATCAAATCTATGTACTATTTCTCTCTGCTGAATTATTGAAGATAAAAGAAGATTTGATCAAATGGTTTCCCCATATTGGGGTTTGTCCCTGGCTAGCCGCCACATCTTGTGTCTCTTGTCTTGGCTTGTTTTCTGTCGATCGTTTAATGTTCTATCTGCACTTTACTTAATGTACACGTGATTGCTAATATGTGGATAATAATAAGAAAAAGAAGTGAACTGCTCTAAGCATAGAACATACCATAATTTAACATGGTATCGGAGTTGAGGTGAAGACAAAGCCTGAGCAAGAGCAAGAGCAATCATCGAGGAGAAGATTGGCAAGGCTATCTTAAAAGAACTATGGGGTCCTCAACACTCTTCCCTACTGAAGACAAGCTCCGTGAGAAGTCTGACTATCACAGTGGAAGATGTCTCTCGATCTAACCTTAGAAGATCAAGGAGTGTTGGACCATGTGAGAGGCAATATTGTTGAGCCTCCATCAAATGCACCTGTTGCTACCAGGAAAAAATGGAAAACCGGTGAAGTCAAAACAAAGAAGATCATCCGGGATTCTATTGACAAGCACTTGGTGGCCTATGTTTCTGAGTTGAACACCTCCAAGGAAATCTACGATAGACTGGTGAGTTTATTTAAAGTTAATGATGCAAATCAAGTCTTGTTTCTTAGAAATAAGCTGAAGGAAATTAAGAAGGGCAAAGATGAAAGTATGCAAGTATATTTCTTAAAGATCATCGAGATCAAGAATGATCTCCTATCTATTGAGGAAGTAATTCATGACAGGGAAATGACACTCACAACTCTTGGAGGACTACCCTCTGAATGGTATATATTCGGGACTACTCTTTTGAACAATAATGTAATTCCTGTACTTGAGGAATTAATGGCGAGATGCATTCAAGAAGAAACAAGGATGGAAGAGTAAGAAATGCCCATACTTAAAGTTCATCCCCCTGCCTTTTCTTCTCATGTTAAAAGAAGAAACAATTCCGGGGCTAAATTCAAAGGAAAGGCTGGACCAAAGGGTGGAAGAAAAGGACGATGTTACAATTGAAATAAAACATGTCATTATGCAAGGGAGTGCCCTGATAAAAGGGACTCACATCGAGACGATGATCAAAATCCCTCTCATGGCAATCAAAGGAATGGTAGGGCTAATGGCAAAGAAAAAAGAAGTGCCGGAAATCAAGGAAGAGGACAACCATTCAAGAAGGCAAGAAATTCCAGGTATGAATCTAACACCGTGAACAATAAGCAAGATGAATATTATCTACCAGCAGCTCTATCTACCTCTGCTCCCCCGGACTTGCTGGGAAATTGGCTTATTGATAGTGGTGCCTCAAGGCACTTCACTGGTTACAAAGAAGCTCTTTATAATCTGATAGAGAAGGAAACCAAACTAGAAATTGTTCTTGGAGATAATTCAAAATATCTCGTGAAAGGCGTAGGAAATGTCACTCTTCAATTGAATCAGGGTAATATAATCCACGTACAAGATGTATTATATGTACCCGATCTCAAAAAGAGCCATGGTGTCCATTTCGGCTATGGAAGAAAAAGGCTACAAGGTGGCCTTCAACGATGGCAAGGTACGTGTACGGAAAATGAATATTAAAGATGCCTTCACTCTTGGGTTTCGAGTTGTTAAAATTTCTGTTTTCCCACCCCGGTTTTCAGTTTCTCCTTATTTCTCCCATGTAGTTAAATGCCCTTTCCCATAAACATACATTCAATAGGCTGGAAAAAATAAATTTGCTGAAAACACAAATTCTGGAAAATTTACAGAATGCTGGAAATTGCAGAAATAAAAATCAGTAGTAATAAACAGCCCTTAAAACACATTAAAACACTGATATTTTTGGTCAACGTGACCCTGGAAAAACCCCCTACAACTCTTGGGGAAAACCAGTTTGAGAGCTCTTCTTTATTTCTGAAAAATGTCTTTTTACAGCGAGAAAATTTCAGCAAAAAATTACAGCAAAATAATTTTTTCAGCAAGCAAACTTATCCGTTTTCAGCCCAA